>RJWM01002646.1:0-89534 GCA_004363535.1 Dasyprocta punctata
GCGAGTCTGGAACTTTGCTTCTTCTTCTGGTTGGCTGGGTTTCATCATCAGTAGTGTTTTTAAAGAAAGGCCCACGGTTGATGATTGCCTGAGGTTTTGGAGTGCTTTCTGTCACTGATTGTGCCGACTTCAGAAGTCCTTGGGGATGCACGTTTACGTTAGTTAGCGGGCGACGGGGCCGCGCCATGCACCTGCAGTGCTGGCGCTCAGTTACCGAGGAGAGGCCGGAGCGAGTGGAGCGTGAAGCTGTGACAGAAACTAAGTTCTCCATGCATTTGTTATCTGCCTGACTTACTGTGTTATGAAAGAAAAGAGCCTGTCATGCTTCTCTCTGGGGCCTTAGTGACCCAGAAATGTTCAGCTGGACTGGGGATCCCTTCGAGCATGCAGTTTGAGGGGTTGGCTTGAAGCAGGGAGTAACTCACATACCTGTCATTCCAGCCTTCGGGCGGTGGAGGCAGCTGGATTGCGAGTTCAAGTTCACCTGGGCAACTGAGGCCTGGCTTCAAAATTTTAAAAAATTCACAGAGACATGGGGGTGTCGCTCAGTGGTAGAACACCCCGGGCCTGCGCCCTGGTGGACAAAGGGGGGAGGGGGGGAGAGAGCAAGAGCGAGAATTTCAGGGAGGCCTAGAGAAGAAACGCAAAAGGCAAAGAAAGGAATTGATAGCTAGCAAAGAGCCGTCACGTGAGGCGCCCCTTGTGGCTCGACATCACGGCCGTGCCGCCGGGTGTTCCCCAGGGCTTCCTTTTAGGTGGGTAAAATGATTTACTCAGAGTTCATCCGTTCATTGGTTGAGCACATTTTAACTGAGAGTCAGTGAGGCCCGGTTGCTGGGCTTGCCTAGAGGAACTGGGGAAGAGAGCAACCAGGTGTGTGGGTGTGGGCGTGGGCGTGGGCGTGTGTGGGCATGCTGTGTGCGCATGTGGGGGTGTGTGTGCGGGGTGTGTGTGATGTGGGTATGTGTGTCGGTGTGTGTGCGCGCACGTGTGTGTGTGGGGTGTGTGCGTGCGTGTGTGCGTGCGTGTCAGTGTGTATGTGGGGTGTGTGGGGGGGTATGTGTGTGTCGGTGTGTGTGGGGGATGTGTGTGTGTGGGTATGTGTGTGTGTGTGCGTGCGTGTCAGTGTGTATGTGGGGTGTGTGTGTGGGGGGGTATGTGTGTGTGTGTGGGGTGTGTGTATGTGTGTGTGGGGTGTGTGTGTCTGGGTGCCCCAATTCAGGAAACGCTGTCCCCGGTGAGAGTGCTCTGGGACTGGAGCAGTGTGCCTGGGACCCCGGGCCCGTGCTCATGTTAGACGCGCCCTCTCCCGGTCCCCAGAGCTCCAGAAGCACTTGGGTGATGTCCTGCCCGCGGTCGGGTGAGGAGTCGCGCTGTTCTCTCTCCGCCACCATCCCCACCATCCAGCTAGCACTAGCAGAGGCCTGCACGGGCCCCAGGCCGTGGCTGCAGAGTTGCCGGGTGTGGTCAGCAGCACTGGCAGAACCCAGGCTGGGCTGCGGGGCGGGGGGGCCCCAGGGGACTTTGTCCGTCCTCCTGGTGTCCGGGGAGCAGGGAGGCTGGGGAGTGAAGGCGGAGAAGGCGGCTCCAGCTTGCGGGGGAGTCGGGGGTCGCCTCGCCAGTGAGCAGCGGGGTCAGGGTCAGAGCAGGTCTCCTTGGACCCCGAGCTCACGCCCTGCCACACTAGTTCTGCCTTCCCACACGGGCGTCCCCTAAGTTCCAGGCTTCGGGCTGAGGGCTGCTAGGCGAGGGCGGGTGCTTGTGGCTCCGGTTAGCTTTGCAGGGTTCTCTGCCCCCTAGGACCCGGCCTCTACCGTTTCACACGCAGGCTGTGCGTGTTTTGGTGCTTTCTTCGTTAATCGTGGTGTGTGGGCTGGGTGAGCTGGTTATAACTGCTCGTTTCCTTTCTTTGCTCGTTTATCTGGCTTTCCCCTCAAAGGTAGTGTTGCAGTCAGCCTTCTAAGTTACGGCCACACAGCAGAGGGCGCCGGCCCCTTTTCTCCCATCCTTTTGCTGCCTAACAGTAGGAGAGACAGTGCAGCTGCCCCTGCTGGGAAAGCGGGCTGAGGGGAGGGAGGGAGGCTGCGCCCCTGGGTCTGCTGACGAGCAGGGAGCCCGGAGAGGGGTGGCAGGGAGGTGGCGGTGCGGAGCGTGGGGGCCCTTCCACCCTGTCGGCTGCTGCCGCACCGCCTGATAGCTCAGGGGAGGCTGCAGTGGAAGACCCAGTCGTGGGCATTCCTTTTCCCCCGAGTTTTGCTCACAACACGATGCCATTCTTTTTCTTTCGTACTGTTTTTAATTGTGAAGAAAAAAGAAAAACCACGAAGCATACTCTGCAGGTCATTATTTGAATTCCTTTGTTTTCATCTTTACTTTTAGGATCCAGAACATCCAAACAAGAATTATATACTTAACTTTGAGATTCGGTCCCTGAGAGACAGTCGGGCCTTGATTGAGAAGGTTGGGATTGAAGATGCATCGCAGTTCATAGAGGACAACCCACACCCCAGACTCTGGTATAAAACCCTCAGACTTCCCCTGTGCCGGGGCATGCTGGTGAGGGCCTGGCCCTGCCGTCCTGGCTCCCACACCGACCTCCTGAGAGGAATGTGCTTGCGTTCTTCCCTTCTTAAAATGCAGACATTCATTTTAGACTTGAAAGTTCTCATTATAAGCACAGTGTTACAGGAAAACATATTGATGTGTGCAAAAATAATCACTTCTCACTACGATTTACTAGAAACAATGAGGATAAGTTCTCGTTCAAAACTAGTTTATGGGTGATTTGCGAAGCCTCACTGTTTCTTTTCTAAATAAAGGCGCCTGCTCGCTGAAGCAGCTCTTCAGAAACTGGACCTGTGCACGGCAGAGCAAGCATTTGTGCGCTGCAAAGATTACCCAGGCATCAAGTTCGTAAAGCGCCTGGGCAACCTGCAGAGCGAGGCCATGAAGCAGGCGGAAGTGGTGGCCTATTTTGGCAGGTTCGAGGAGGCGGAAAGAATGTATCTCGATATGGACAGGCGGTAAGTTAGGGAGGGGCAGGCGTCTGTCCTGCCGCCAGTTCCGCCTGGGCAGGTTCCCCTGAGATTCAGACAGGCGGGAGGGGAGCCCCAGAGCCGTGGGAACATCTGGCTTGCCTTTGGTAGCAGCTCGGCCGTCAGTGGCGGTCCGTCTGTCCCTGGATGCCCGTCTCCCGGCAGTCCAGGTCTGTAGTACAGTACCCAGCAGAGGCTGCGGCCAGCGCCGACCTGGGCTGTGTGAGCTACTTACACCGCAACCATGAGGAGCCCAGCTCACCCTGGATAGCGCCCTGGAAATCAGCCCTCCCTGCAGCCTGATGAAGAGAAGTGATGATTTAAATCCTGGTTTTGCTAAATAAGTTGGAAGGTGAAAACAAAGCACAGGAAGTTGTTTGCCCATCCTGGTGTCTCCGTGCTGCTGTAACACAGCACCTGGGCCTGTGGAATCTGTGAAGAATAGTTTATTTGTCACAGTGCTGGAGGCTGGGAAGCCCAAAATTCAGGGCCACAAAAACCAGGTAGAGCATCCGATGAGAGGCCTGTTTATGTTTCCAAGGTGGTGGTTTGAATTCTGCGTGTTCACATGGCAGAAAGCAGGGCAGGACCCAAAGGGCTGCGCAGTCTCCGCTGGCTCTGTTATATAAAGGCGTTGGTCAGCCCCTAAGGGAAGGCAGTCCTTCCAGAAAGACCTTTGGTACCGCCACAAGACGGATTAAGTATCAACATGAATTTGTTTATTTTTTGTTTTGTTTTTTGAGACAGGGTCTTTTTTGGAAGGGGTTCTTTTTTAGAGGGGGGCCAGGCTGACCTTGAACTCACAGTGATCCTCCCACCTCAGCCTCCCAGGTGCTGGAATTATGGTGTGTGCCACCACATCCAATGAGCCAGGGTCTTTCTGTGTGTTCTAGGCTGGCCTTGAGCTCACTGTGTAGCCCTGGCTGGCCTTGAAGTCTTTCTGCCTCAGCCTCCTGAGTGCTGGGGTGAAGGCATGCACCACCACACCCAGTTCAACATGAATTTTGGGAGGGACACTCATCAGGACACATCCTGGCCTCCTCCCGCCCCGCTGTCTGTTACCTGGTCGGCGCTAAGTTCTAAGGAGTTCGGAGTTACCGTGTCTGTCTGTATTCTGGGTACCTGGAACAGTACCTGGCACACAGTGGGTGCTTGACAAATGCTTGCTGAATGGATGAACAAATGATTGGATGCCATTACTTGTAGGGACCTTGCCATTGGCCTGCGACTGAAGTTGCTGGATTGGTTTCGAGTACTTCACCTCCTGAAAACTGGGTCCGGTGACGCAGACGACAGTCTCCTTGAGCAGGCGCACAATGCCGTTGGCGACTACTTCGCTGACCGGCAGAAGTGGTAGGAGCCGTTCGGCACACCTCGCCCGTCTCCCAGGGCTGCCAGGGTGTCTCCCTGGGACCCAGTGCTGGGAGGGCGCGGCCGCCTCCTCAGTCTGAAATTCACACAGCTCTGCATTCACGCTGGAGAGCAAGATCCTTGGAGTTGCACGATGAGCACTGTAAAACTGTGGTTTCAGACATAAAACGTGCCCTAGCTCTGGGCAGCTTTTGCCTGTTTGAGATGACAACAGACAGTTCTAAGGTGTTATTTGATTTGTTTCTGAACAAAGTAAAAGAGTACATTATATTTGTGTAATTTATTATTAGAGGCTATTTTGAGAAGCCATTGCTTTTATTCTTAAATTTCCAGTTTGATCAATACACTTACACGCGTTAGTGGGAGTAGTACTGTGAATGTATCTGATTAAAATAGTATTTCATAAGGATATTCAAAGCCTGTTACAATTAGATTATGCTGTATAGTTTTATAAGTTTTTCCAATTTAATGGTATTGTATAACTGAAGATGATGAAATAAGTAATATAATAGTTATTACTTATCATGTCATCATCATGATTTATGACGATGGCTATGATTATTACTGTGCTGGGGACTGAACCCAGGGCTTCACACACACTGGGTAACTGGTCTACCGCTGAGCTCCTCCCCACCTGGTACTAAGAATTCAAATGAGGGACCCTTTTCGGCGCAAGTACTTATCAGAGATTCACTTTAGCTTTAAAAGCTTTTGTTTTATTCTTTCTGTAGGTTGAATGCTGTGCAGTATTACGTACAAGGCCGGAACCAGGAGCGCTTAGCTGAATGCTATTACACGTTAGAAGATTATGAAGGATTAGAGAATCTTGCCAGTTCACTGCCAGAAAACCACAAGTTACTTCCAGTAGGTACTGCACATTTTGGTTTTTGAAGTTCTTAGGTTACTTTATAATTTTTTTAATGTTACATCAAGAAATAACCTGTACAATATACAAAATGAAAAATCTTTATCTTTTTTTTTTTTTTTTTTTTGTATCAAGGATCAAACTCACAACCTCACGCTTACCAGGCAAGTGCTTGAGCCACTGAACTAAATCTCCGGCCCCTTAATTTATAGTTTTGTAGACATGGAATGATGCTTGTATTTTAGTTACAAAACAATAAATCAGTATTATGAATAGAGGGCAAAATCAGTCATATTCTTACTACTTTAACGTGTGGTCTTGTATAGTTTCTTCAGCTTTATAAAATTGCATTTATAAGTTATCTCAAAACATGATAGCCGGGCGTGGTGGCGCACGCCTTTAATCCCAGCACTTGGGAGGCTGAGGTAGGAGGAGCGTTGTGAGTTCGAGGCCGGCTTGGGCTACAACTCGAGTGCAAGGCCGGCCTGAGCTACACAGTGCACCGTGCCTCAAAAAACCAGGGCTGGGAGTTTGGCTCAGTGACTTAAGCGCCTGTCTGACAGGTGCGAGGTTGTGAGTTCAATCCCCAGTGCCACAAAAAAAAAAAAAAAAAAGTTACCTTAATACATGAAATCTTTACAGATGAAGTACTGTCTTATTAAGAATTTGCTTCAGAATGCCTGGCATGGTGGTGCACACATTTAATCCCAGCACTCGGGAGGCTGAGGCAGGAGGATCGTTGTGAGTTCGACACCAGCCTGGGTTACAAAGTGAGTTCAAGGCTGGCCTGAACTGCATAGTGAGACCTTGTCTCAAAAAATAGGGCCGGGAATTTAGCTCAGTGGCATAAGTGCCTGCCTGGCAGGCACGAGGTTGTGAATTCAATTCCTGATATCAAAAAAATAAAATAAAAGCTTCAGAATGTGAAATTAATTGAAATTTGCTACAAATGAAGTTTAAAAAGAACTCTACTTTTATTAGGTTAGATTAACAATAAAGTAGTAATGTTATGAAAGAGAAGCTGAAAGCAAGTTCTGTTCATTCGAGTGTTCCTTTTAGCATCTTATAATTAATTGTTGAATATTGCCAATGAGTTGCATCTTATTTTCTTAACTGCTGTGTACATCGTCGAGCTGAAGGGTACCTGTGGGGTTGACAGAACTCAACTGTAGGATTGGGACACAGTGCATTTGTGAGTTGCACTCAAAAATTGTGTCTGTTAGTTAATAGAGAAGTGTAGAATTCTGCTAATTCTGTTTTCTTATTGTGAACTAGGGTAGTTATCCCTGTAATAATTGCATTTGTATGTACTGCTCTCCCAACGCTTGTGTTTTCTTGAGTAGGAAAGAAAGTGAAGTTACTTAGAACCCTGAGTGTAGGGAACGGTGTGAATGGCGGCAAACCTCTCAGAGCTTTCAGTGTCACAGCCCGAGCAGCAGCACACGTGCCATAGGCTCGCCACGACCTGTGCAGCCTATTAGTGTTGTCTCTTGGGCGTGTTTGATGGAGCAGAAAAAGTTTTGCTGTGGGGAATCCACAACAGTAATATTACTGAGTAAATAATAAGTAATCTTAACAGTAACAGTAACTAAATAATTAAAGTAGTAAAGTTTAAATTTAAGTTTTAGAGAAGTGTTTAATGATGTGGGAAGATGCACGAATACCTGTGTGGGAGAGCAGGGCGCCAGACTGTGTGGTCTGATCACAGCTGCACACAAACGCAGACAAAGGAATTAGCAAGTCACACGGAACATTTAGGGAGCTGTCTTTGGGGTATGGGACTGTAACTTTTTTCATGTTTTATGGTTTTTTTACTATTAAAATGTATTAGTTTATAATCATAATAGAGATCATTTTTAAAAGGTAGTTGGACACGAAATGTACATTTATACTTCCTAGTGTATTTTGGAAGGAGGTAAGTGGGAGACAAAAGCTCTGGGTAATGACCCGTGTCAAAAGAAACCGAAGACTGATTTTCTGCAAATGGAGTGGCAGCCGCCAAACAGGTCCGATTTGGGGTCGAAGTGTGTGGTTCCCCTGCCCACACCACCCCAGGGCCGCCCCGCTGTGGCTCTGAAGGGATGTGAATTTCTCTAGGGTATTCCTGTTTTTGCTTTTGTTTGTTCTGAGGTGGGGGTTCCGCCTTGCTGTCCAGATCTCAAACTCCTGGGCAGAAATGATCCTCCTGCTTCAGCTTTGTTACCAGCTGTGACCACAGAGGGGCTTTTCTTTTTGGAGGGACTCGGAAGCTCCCGGCGGGCCGTGCTAACGAGTGACGCCGAGCACACCGCCAGTGCCCCGGGTCCTTTCCGTGCCCACTCGCGTGGGCGTGGCTCTGGCTCTGGAGCCGGACCTTGGGTGCCCTCACCGCCCCCCGAGAGGAATGCAGCTGAGTCTGCAGGCTGCCTGCCGGTCTGATCCGCCACCTGGCCGGCGCGCCGCGGGCGTCCTGGGAGTGGAGCCCCCGCGTCCGTCTGTTTAAGAGAAAAGCCACTGTCGCCACCCGTCAGTTTAACACGCCTGTGTCCCCGAGCGCAAAGTGAAAACAGAAATGATTTCCCTGGCCCGTGAGAGCTGATGGGGCTGTTCTGTCCTCAGGAAATCGCGCAGATGTTTGTGAGAGTCGGCATGTGCGAGCCGGCAGTGGCCGCGTTTCTGAGGTGCAACCAGCCAGAGGCGGCCGTCGATACCTGCGTGCACCTCCACCAGGTCAGGACGTGGCGCTGATTGTCTGCGCAGTCTGTTGCCTTACAAATCTTTAAGTCAAAGCAAAGTTACAGTCACCCTTATAGTCCTGTGTCTCCACCGACAGGGTCCGGGGGCTGCAGGTGAGCGTGTGGCACGGGCCGGCCAGGGCTCGCGCTTGGAGCGGGGCTGAGCAGGGCTGGGTGTTTGCCGGCGGCGGCCCTTGACCCGCTGCCCGGGCGGGCGGCTGTGGGTGACCACTCCCAGGCCGGCTCCCCAGGGAGCGTGGGCCGGCCTGCGCTTTCGCTCTGGCCGGTTTCTGTCTGGGAGTCATTTCATCATTTTCTGTATTTTATTAGGGCTGGGTTTTGTTTCCAAAGAAGGACCAATTAAGCTTGGTCATTGCCCGAGGGAGGAATTGAGTTCCTTTATCAATATTTATTTTGGCAAATCTTTTTCCCTTCTCCTCTGTAGAAAACATGTATTTGATATTTTTAAGAGGTGAAGTTTAACTGAAGTTAAAGTGGAATTATTTTAGAAACTGCTATCAATGTATTTTTAAAGTATTTTCCTTAAAGTATTTTATAACACTTTATTTACCTTATAAAAATAAATTTTTAAATGTTGAACTGGATAGTATTTTCTTAACCAATATTGCAAATTTCTTATGATAGAAAATGAAAGTAAATCTTTTTCTGGCTCATGGTATGGACAAAAATAGAATTATAAGATTAATGTGATTTTAAACTTTGAAACTTTCTTTTTCAAAGCACTTGTTAAATCAGTCTTAGATTTAATCATCTGTCATGTGTTTAGCTTATAGAATTTATGATTGCTCTGATTGTAGGTGATTTTAAAAAAAGACCAGTTTTCCATTTTGAAACATTGTACTATTACCTGTTATTACAAACTTAAAGTCTTATTGTGTGAATTTTATGACATGTTAATGTGAATACTTTGGTGGGTGAATGATACAGGGTTTTTTTTCTAGTGGAATAAAGCTGTTGAATTGGCTAAAAGTCATAGTATGAAAGAAATCAGATCGCTGTTAGCTAGGTACGCGTCTCATTTACTGGAGAAGAATAAGACTCTTGAGGCTGTTGAACTCTATCGGAAAGCCAGTTGCTTTTTTGATGCTGCTAAACTGATGTTTAAGGTAATGTAATAATCTTGGTGAGTATCTGGTTTTGTTGTAGTTACAATTTTTTTTTTACATATATATGTAATTTTAAGCAGACTTTTTATTTTCTTTGGAAACAAATGTTTACTCCAGCAAAACCCCTCTAGCTTTATTATTGCTATTAACATGTTATTTTGATATTATTATTTTTTACTATGAGGGCTGTTTATTAGCAATTTATTGATAACTAAACAATTGAATGTTTGGCATTGAAATTAATAAAGAATTTGCTGGGATCACCAAGTACAAATTTCGTTAACTGGGAATTAAATCCTTTTGATAATACAGTTTTGAGTCCTTGTAACTGTATGTATTTTTCAGTATTACATTTTTTTATAATATTCATTTGGAAGGAATATAACAAGTACCATATGAATCTGTGCACAATTTGTATTTTGTTATATCATTTAGAGAATCAAATTTCAGCTAACTTTGGACGTGATTATATTTATACAAATACAGATTCAGAAACATTTTCCCCACTTTTTACCCGTTTGAAGATTGCTGACGAAGAGGCGAAGAGGAGGGCGAAGCCGCTGCTGGTGAAGAAGCTGTACGTGCTGGCGGCCCTGCTCCTGGAGCAGCACCGCGGGCAGGCGCAGGGCGCACAGCGCGGGGAGGCCCGCGGGCGCGGTGCCGAGGTGAGCCGCCCCACCGGCCTCTGCACAGACAAGCACTTTAAGTGGGATGTCTGCGTTAGTGTCTTTAAACATAGAGAAGAAATACCGGTTTAGGAGTAGTGTTCAAATCTAGAAATTTCTACGTAGAAATAATAAAAATTATTTTTTGTTTTATTTTATTTGGTACCGGCAATCGGACTCAGCACCTTGCGCTTGCCAGGCAAGCACTCACGCGGCTGAGCTGTATCCCCAGCCCCAACAGTTATCTTTAATGAAAGACTAAGATTAGCGTTAGCTTTGAACACTTCCTTTTATTGAAGGCTTTTCGTACCCAGTGGCTCCCTACCCAGGGATCTCGGGCCCCTGCGGGCTGTGCACTGGCGGGGCGGCGGCAGCGGGATCCGCCCGGTCTCGGGCCCTGACCCTACCGCGTCCCCTTAGCACGGGTTGCCCCGCGTGCCCGGAAGAGCAGCACGTCCGGTCGCCGGCTCCCGGGCTCCGCAGCGAGCGGGTGTCGCGCGCGTCGGGGTCGCCCTGGTGAAGCCGCGGCAGCGGGCGGGTGACCCCGGCGCTCGGGCCTGCCTTTTCTCCTAGGCCGCCTCGGCTCTGGCCGGTTTGCTGGACGAGGAGGCGCTGTCCGCGGCCAGCCGCTTCGCCGACCACGCCTGGAGAGGGGCCGAGGCCTACCACTTCTTCCTGCTGGCGCAGAGGCAGCTGTACGAGGGCTACGTGGACGCCGCGCTGCGGACAGGTGGGCGGGTCCGCCGGTGCGGGGCCTGGACTCCGAAGGCTGGGGTGAGGGCGGCGCCCTCCACGCGGCTGTGTCTTCAGTAACCTTCTTCCTGTGAATTTACCTTTATATGTTTGAGGTTATGTTGTTTATAATTTCTGTACAGTTCCCTTCTGAAATTTTTAAAAACTTTTTTTTAGTACGTAGTATGTATAGTTTACAGAAATATCAGAAGTTTAAGATAGCCGGGTGGCCCAGGCCTATAATCCCAACGCTTGGGAGGCTGAGGCAGGAGGATCTCTGTTGCTGAGAGTTCAAGGCCAACCTGGGCTACAAAGTGAGTTAAAAGGCAGCCTGAACTGCATAGTGAAACCCTGTCTCAAAAAAAGACCAAAAAGAAAAATAAATAAATAAATAAATAAATAAAAGAAAAAGAAAAAAAGATTGACATAAGAAAAAATAGGTCTATAGCATCCATATGCTGTCCATCCAAAGTTGAACACAAGATGACCCATGGTAACACATGGTAACACATGGTATCTTTCTGGAAAGCTGTATCTAAATCTGTATTTACATCAAACTTGTAAAAAGGTTTTTGAAAATATAGCAGCATAATTTTGTGTGCTTTGAAAAAATAACATTATAAAGTATTTTCATTTTTTTCTTTTTTAAAGTATTTTCATATTGCATACATTTCTATAGCATTTGCCTTAGTTTTTTATAAAAATAATTCTTATAATTTCAATCAAAATAGGCAAATATAAAGAAAAACATAAAATAATCTTGTAACTCAGATATAATCATTGCTGGCCTTTGAGTAAACTTCCTTTTAGATATTTATCCATTCTTGAGCTTACTTTTTCCCTTCAACAGTATGTTGTAATTATCTTCCCCCATTGATAACCATAGATCTGTATCATTTTTAATGTATATAATATTCCATAATCCTTATGTCCTATAATTTATAGATTATTTACATACGGTGTGTGGGTCTAGATATCTTCTGGGTTAGCTGTATTTTAGAGCTTACCGGTATCAACTCCGGAGAATGTTACTATGGGATATGTTCCTGCGGAGCAGGTGCACGCCCCACACGGTGCTGCGCTCTGGGCGTGGCCCTGTCACGGTCCCTCCCTCCCTTCACTGTGGACCACAGTGGAGCCCCCTCTGCTGCTTGGATCATTACTGAGTGTCCTTCAAGTCTGAGCCCTGATAGATCTTGACCTATATTCTCATGGAAGGATTATTTAAAAAAATATTTTAGATGAATTCTTTTTTTTTTTTTTTTTTGGTACCAGGGATCAAACTCACAACAACCTCGCACCTACCAGGCAGGTGCTTTGGCCACTGAGCCAAATCCCCAGCCCTATTTTTTGAGACAGGGTTTCACTGTGTAGTTCAGGCTGGCCTGGAACTCACAATGATCCTCCTGCCTCAGCCTCCCGAGTGCTGGGATTAAAGGCGTGTGCTACCACGCCTGGCTTTTACATGAATTCTTATAATTGAATGTTTCTAGAATTCTGTTAGGGTGATTTTTTTATTGTTGTTATTTGTATTAGTTCTTTAGAGATTATATATAATCTCTTTTATGTATGTTGGTTTTCCCCAGCATTTATAAAATATCATTACTTAGGCTTTCAGGGTTTTTTTTTCCCCTTTGGCACCAGGGATCAAACTCACAACCTTGCACCCTACAAGCAGGTGCTTAAGCCACTGATTCAAACTCCTGGCCCCCTTTCTTTTGAGGCAGGGTTACACTATGTAGTTCAGGCCGGCCTTGCTCATGTTGTAGCCCAAGGCGGCCTCGAACTCATAATGCTTCACCTACCTCAGCCTCCCGAGTGCTGGGATTAAAGACGTGCGCCACCACGCCCTGCTCCTGGTCCTATTTTTTGAGACAAGGTCTCATTATGTACTTCAGGCTGCCCTTGAACTCACTTTGTAGCCCAGGCTGGTCTTGAACTCAGCCTCCTGAGTGCTGGGATTAAAGGCATGTGCCACCATGCCTGGCCTTTACTTTTTTACATTTAAGCTATTTCTCTGCTTTTTTCTGTGGCATGAGGGATTGAACTCACAACCTCTCACCTGCCAGATAGGTGCTTAAGCCACTGAGCCAAACTCCCGGCCCTGGTTTTTTGAGGCAGGGTCGCACTATGTAGCCAAGGCCAGCCTTGCGCTCACCATTGTAGCCCAAGCCGGCCTTGGACTCACAATGCTCCGCCTACCTCAGCCTCCCGAGTGCTGGGATTAAAGGCGTGCGCCACCACGCCCAGCTTTCTCTGCTTTTTGAAAAAGATTTTTGGTATTTTTGTACATTTGTTCATCCAGATCAACTTAATCTTTTAGAGAGTAGGAAGAGTTTCTATGGACTCCCATTAGGTTAGAATTGCAGTAGTTTAATATATTAATGTTTGAATCCTTGGTATGTTTATGAGTTTTCTTATCTAGAAACATCAGTTTTTAAAACCTATTTGTGAGCTGGGTGTGGTGGTGCACGCCTGTGATCTCAGCACTTGGTAGGCTGAGGCAAAAAAATTGCTGTGAGTTCGAGGCCAGCCTGGGCTACAAAGTGCATTCAAGGCCAGCCAGAACTGCATAGTGAGACCCTGACTTGAAAAGACAAAACAAAGCAAAACAAAACAACCCAAAACATACCTGTTTGTGTATTATTTGTCCGCTGATTTGTAGTTTTCTTCTTACATGCTCTAAACATTGCTTTTGCAGCTTATTCCTATTATTGTTTCATTGACAGTGGATCTGTATGAAAACTTTTCTAATTGATGATTAGTTATGTAAAAGAATCATTTTATTTTTATCACTGACCTTCATTTAATTTTAACTAGTTAATATGTAAGTAACTCACTGTTTGCAACCATACTTTATATAATTTCCAGGCTTATACTGAAAGAAAAGTTAGATCTTAGGGATTCTTCACCGAGGGGGTGAAGATATCCTTATACTTCAGATTTTCTTTTCTTTCAGTGATAAAGTTACCTGAACCAATGTATGCCCTACACAGTATTGCCCATGAACCTGTTACATTTCAGGTATGAAATTAAACAGTTGTATTTATTGTAATTGAATATATTTTTATAAATATCTTCCACTGAACTTTGTCAACAATGACCTTCTGAACCACTTATTAGGAATCTAATTATAAAATATGTGAACATATTATTTTATACTTATTTTTTGAAAATTCCAGTATACCACAATAAGATGTTAAGACCATAAGGTCTAAAGAAGAAAAAGAAAGAAATTAATTATAAATCTGGTATTAATTCTGCAGTATATATGTATATTTTATTTTATTTTATTATTATTTTTTTTGAGACAAGGTTTCACTGTACAGTTTGGGCTGGCCTTGAACTCACGGTGTAGCCCAGGTTGGCCTTGAACTCACATTGATCCTCCTGTCTCAGCCTCCCAAGTGCTAGAATTATAAGCATGCA
Organism: Dasyprocta punctata; assembly: GCA_004363535.1. Taxonomy (NCBI): domain Eukaryota; kingdom Metazoa; phylum Chordata; class Mammalia; order Rodentia; family Dasyproctidae; genus Dasyprocta; species Dasyprocta punctata. Next base: position 13,939 of record RJWM01002646.1, read on the forward strand.
CACCCAGCTCTGGCCTGTATTACATCTTTAAAGAAAGACAGCATCTCAAGTATAGAAAAATTGCCAAGGTATAGCAGCTATCAAAATAAATGATACAAACTGGCAGTTTAGAAGCTTATTTTCATTTCTTTTTTCTTAAAGACTTACTGTTTCATTAAGACAAATAACCATTATCCTAGTCAAAGAAACACAAAGAGTGAACGTATGATTTCATGTTGCTTTGTTTTTTTGCAAAAAATATGATATTGAGGATTATGACTAACAATATAACATTGATTTTTCTGGAATGCCACTGAAATTTCTAGCTTAAGTGGAAGAAAAGATGCATGTTTCACAACAGAAACTTTTGTCTGTGTGTGTTTTTAGGTTGGCTCAACCATGTGCATCATTTGGTGGTAGACTTTTAAATTTTTTTTTTCATTTTTAAATTCTGTGGTACTGGGCTTTGAACTCAGGGCTTTGTGCATGCCAGCCGTCACTGTACCACTGAACTACTCCTGTGAGGCCTTTTTATTTTAGCTCGAGACTGAGTCTCACTAACTCGCCCAGGCTGTCCTTGAATTTGCACTCCTCTGGCCACAGACCCCTGCGCGGGTCGGATCCCAGGAGTACACTACTGGTTCTGGCTTTGTGGCGCTTATTTATAGGACTTGAAGTGCTAGTTGGCTTCAGAGAACTTGGAGATCACAGATCCTCCCAGTGCACCTCTCTCGCTGGTGTTTGTTTTTCCCTTGGTTTGTTAAAGTTCCTGGAGGTTAAACTAGAACACAGCATACAACCTTTCCTGGCAGTGTTCACGATCATTTTCCAAAACCGACTGTCCTCTCTCGCAGCCCTTCACCTTCGAGACTATGAAGATGTCATCCCCGCGGCCGAGATCTACTCTCTGCTGGCGCTCTGTGCGTGCGCCAGTAGGGCCTTCGGCACTTGTTCAAAGGCTTTTATTAAACTGGAATCCTTGGAGACCTTGAGTTCAGAACAGAAACAGCAGTACGAAGATCTTGCTCTGGAAATCTTCACCAAGCATACTCCCAAAGATACCAGGAAATCTGAATTGGACAGCCTTCTTGAAGGGTAGGCTAATTATAATCAGTAGATGTCATTGGTCCTTTTTGGAAGCTTGGCTTTTTATATGTTAGTGTGCAACTCAATCATTAAAACATTAAATTTTGAATTATCTTAACAGTACACTCTGTTATTTATCTTTGAAGTCTATTAGTGTTTTATTTTTTCATTGTAAGTAAAGTTTTTATTTGAAGAACACTTTTGAAATGAGTATTTTATTTGAAGTTTATCCTGAAATAGTTTTCACTCTTCAAGTTTGAATCATATTAAATAAACCAGGTGAGACTGCTTAGAGACTCTGAAGTGTAACCTGTGTTTCCTGCTCGATTTTGCAGTGGAGAAGGGAAGCTGCCCACGTGTGTGGCCACGGGAAGCCACATCACCGAGTACCAGTTCTGGATGTGCAGCGTGTGCAAGCACTGCGTGCACGCGCAGGAGATCGGCAGCTACGCCTTCTGCCCGCTGTGCCACAGTGCCGTGGGCTGAGCCCGGCGCGCGTGTGGCCCGTGAGCAGACACAGGGAGGGACCTGCCTGTCACTGTCTGTGTAATACAGTTGGTCTCCGTTAGTTTTATATGAAAATCACCTTATTTTATAGTTGTATTTTTTCACAAAATATATATATGAAGATAGTAGATTAACTCTTGTAAAGAAATACAACCACGAATCAAAGACGCTAACGAATGTAAAACTTAGGAAGCTAATCTCATTTTCTGTCTAGCTATCATTTACATATTTTATGGTTGGTTATATGATGCTGGAAATACTCCAAATAAATACTTTTCTACCGTGTCAAGTTGCTAACTCGTTATAAAACCTTGGGGAGGTGGGCGGGGATGGAGGAAGCAGGTGAGCGAAGTTGAGACTGGAGAATTGACACCCTGTATTATAAGGAAATGAACTCCGTTTTTAGTCGTATTTACTTAAAACCCAGGGACATATTTCAAACACCCAGGTCACATTTTTCTAGTGGAAACATGTCCTTCAGCATAATGTGGCTGGCTGTGCATCTCCGTGGCTGGCTGGTGCCCAGGAGGCCGTCTCGGTGTCCACGCGCCCGGTGTGACAGATGGCACAGCGCGTGCCCGGTGTGAGTGCAGGTGGGTGAGTTCTGCCCGCATTGTTTGCCACGTTGCATTTTTGTATTTTAAATGTATTTTACTTCATGTTTTTTTTTTTCTTTTTCCTATAGAGTTAGTGCAGTTCACTGTACTACTGCATGCAAATCCACTTTTATGACTTTGGGAGGAGACTGAAAGTGAGTCATCAGGTGACTGAGCCACCGGTCATGACTTGGTTCATGTCAGCCCCAGAAGTTAGCAAACTATGACAGAGAAGTACAGAATGAGGACCTCGATGCAGACGAGGAAGAAAATAGGAATATAAATAAATATTTGACTCGTCAAAATGCTACAAAATGGTCACGTATACCTGAACGATGCAATGTTAGAACTAGGTCAGAGATGTTAGAAGATTCTTGTCAGGGTGGAACCTATTGGGTGAAATGCCAACACTGTGATTCAGTGTAGAAAATTGTTTCTAATGTGCGATATGCTGCAAGATGTTTTGAAATACACTAATAATGAAATGTAAGAAAATATTCTATATACAATAGTAATACTCAAAAACATATTTGTCATGACATCTCACTGTCTGAACTAAAAGCCTTCATAGCAGGACTTTATCATTTAAATTGTCAGAACCTAAAGGATTTATGGAAAAGTGACGGATGCGGCACTTCGGAGGCTGAGGCAGGAGGATCCGATGAGTTCAAGTTCAGCTGGTTGTACATAGTGAGTTCAAGGCTAGTGACATCCTGTCTTAAAAAACAAAATAACGACAACAAGAAGATTGATAGTGGATTCTCAACACAAATGAAGCCAGAAATGGTCACATTTTACAACAAAACAAAAGGCGGAGTAGATATTGTTGACAAGTTATGCTGCAACTATGCCGTCGCTTAAAACACAAAGCGTTGGGCTGTGGTTGTGTTTTACTTAATCTTAGTCATGTCAGGCATAAATAGTTTCATAGTTTATGAAGAAAACAAGCAGAAAATTTCACAGAGAAAGTTTCTTAGAAGATCGGGAGTGGAATTGATAAATGATCAGTTATAGCAGAGGAAGAACAGTATGTATCTGCCCAAAGAACTCCGCAAAAGAATTCTGGAGCAGACCTGTGAACAGAGAAGTAAAAATCACAAGAACCTCCTAAGGAAACAGGAAGACCAGCAAGATGTCAACTATGTCCTACTGAGGAAGACAGGAAAACAAAACACTTGTGCCGTCAGTGTAAGCGAGACTGCTGTATGGAACATGCTGCCGTTTTGGGTGGAGACTGCCTTGAGTGTGATCATTGAAGCAAACACTATTTCTGTGGTAGTTTTATTTGTATTTTCGTTGTAGTTCACACAGGAATTTATTTCTACTGATATTTTTTAGATTTTATAAGCAGGTAAGCAGTTGATGTTGACAATGTTGATATTCTACCCTCTCATTACATAATTAAAAATTAGTATTTTATTGATATTTTATTTTTCTGTTAGGTATATAGAAATACTCCTTAAAAATTGGGTGTTGTATACCTCCATAATGGGTCTTTTCTAAAATTTATCGTTATGGCTCTTAAACTAAACAGGTATTAAATATTTTCTATACTTTATTTTTAGAAATAAGGAAATAGCATTTTAAGACACTTTTTATAACGTGAATTGTTTTTTAAGTTTGTTATTTTAGTCTCTCCAAGAGAAGCATTTGGCATTTATTTTTTTTTACTTAAAAAAATTATATATATATATATATTTTTGTTTGTTTGTTTGTTTGTTTGTTTTTTGGTACCGGAGATCAAACTCATGACCTTGTACTTGCCAGGCAGGCACTTATGCCACTGAGCTAGATCCCTGGCCCAAGATTGTGTACTCTTTATTAGTACATACATGTCATCCATTTTTATCACACCCATTAAGGGAATTTGGACCTGTACATAGTATATCTTAATTCTTTTTTTCCACATTCTCCTCCCTGTTTACGAAAGCTTGTTCCTGTTTTCTTCCTTCTATTCCTTTTTCCTTTTCCCTTTCTTCCCTTTCTCCTCCTCCCTCCCGTCCTCCTCTTCCTGTCTGAACATGTTCTTTCTACTTGCTGATATCTGTCCTCCATAATGCCCCTGGTTTATCCTGTGGGCTTCTCGCACAAATAATGATACTTAAACTGGTGTGTCTGTGTTTCCTTCACTTCAGTTATGGTCTCGAGATGCATCCACTCCTACAGATGACTCAATTTTATCCTTTTTGGCAGAGTAGTACTCCATTGTTTATCAATACCACATTTTCTTTATCCATTGATCTACTGATGGGCATCTGGGCTGTTTCCAGGATTTACCTATTATAAATTATGCTGCTATAAACATGGCTATGTATATATCACTGTGGGGATGCTTTTAACTTTCTGGAAGATACCGAGGAGGGGAACAGCTGGGTCTAATAGAAGCTCTAGTTTTAGTTTTTTGAGAATCTCCACACTGATTTCCACAGTGGCTGTACCAGTCTACACTCCCACCAACAGTGGAGAAGGGTTCTTCTTTCTCCATAGCTCCACCTGCATTTGTTTCTTTTTTTCTTTTTTTTTGGTACTGGGGATCAAACTCACAACCTCTCACTCACCAGGCAGTCGTTTAGTTCACTAAGCTACATCCCTGGCCCTATTTTTTGACACAGGGTCTCACTATGCAGTTCAGGCTGGTCTTGAACTCACTTTGTAGCCCAGGCTGGTCTGGAACTCACAACGATCCTCCTGCCTCAGCCTTCCGAGTGCTGGGGTTAAAGGTGTGCACCACCACGTCTGGCTCCTGCTTGCATTTGTTATTGGTTGATTTCTTTTTTTAAAAATTTGAAGTCAATAAAATAATAAAGTGGAACAAAACAAAACAGGGAGAACAATATTGGATTTCAGAAACAAGGTAGAAGGAAATCCCCCATAGTTGCTATATTGCATATTGTTATTCTCTAAACTGATGCTCAGACTACCAGTCCCAGGCTTACAAAGTCAACCAGTCAATAGGAGCATTAAGTTGTTTGTGTACCTCAGTTGCTATCATCCCAGCCTGTGTTCCTCCAAATCAGCAGCTTGTCTGGAGTGGGAAAGCGGGTGGCCCTCTTGTCTCCCAGCCCATGCACTGGCTGGCTCACAGGAAGGGTGGGCTGACTTCTTGGTTCTCTTTCTGGCCCACAACTGCTGCTTTTGGCATTCACTCTTATGCTGTTATATAGAAAGTTTGGCTGCACTGACAAGAATTGATACAGACAGGTGCTTTTTTAAAAGGATTTTGATAGATGCTATTCATTTACTTAATTTTAGTTTTCTTTTTTTACTTTTTAGTACGTTTGCCATCCCTAATGACTGCATTCCTTGTTGGGAGCTGGTACATGGACACACACATCTTCATTCTGTGTTCATCCTCTGCCCTTCCCTCTGGTCCCCTTCTCTCCATCTTCTGATTCCCTTTCCGTGTGAGAAAGATCTCCCTACTTCCTATCATCTTATGTTTTATTTTGCTCCTTATTTATATCTTGTATTTCTCATGTAAGAGAACCATTTGATATTTAAACTTGTGTGTCTGATTTATTTCACTTAACATTAAGCACCGATTTTCCTGCAAATGTCTCAAGTTTATCGTTCATCACAGAGTAGTACTTGATTGTGTGTGTAATACCACAATTTCTTTACCCATTCATCTGATGCTCAACATATAGGCTGCTTCCAAGATTTAGCTATTATGAATTGTGTTCTTATAACAAACATGGGTGTGCATGTATCACTGTAATATGATGTCTTTAACTCTTTTGGGAAGATTCCTAGATGGGGAATATCTAGGTTGAATGGAATTTCTATTTTTAGTTTTTTAAAAACCTCCCTGCTGTTTTCCATAATGGTTGTATTAGTTTATATTCCCCTTGACAATGTAGAGGGTTTCTTTTCCTCCACATCCTTGCCAGAATTTATTTTTTGATTTCTTGATGAAGAGCATTGTTTCTGGGGTGAGATGGAATCTCAGTGTTTTAATTTGCATTTTCCTAAAGGCCAGTGATGTTGGACACTTAACGTATTTATTGGCCATTTTTACTTCTGAGAATTATTGATTTGTCTCACTTTCCCATTTTTTAATTGTCTTTTATTTGGGGGGGGGTCTGATTTTTAAAATTTTTTTTCTATATTCTAGATATTAGTCCTCTGTGTAAGAAATAGCTGGCAAAATGTTTTTACCCATTTTGTAGATTGTCTTTTCACTCTATTGGTGGTTTCTTTTGCTATATTGAAGCTGTTTTTTAAACATATCATTCCACTGTTTCTTAGTACTGTTTTTTATGCAACTGGGATTCTGTTAAGAATGTCTTTGCCTATACCTATGACTTCAAGAGTTTTACCTATCATAAATTCTAGAAAATTAAGTATTTCTGTTTCAACATTTAGATCTTAGATCCATTTTGATTTTAGTTTAGTGTATGGTGAGAGATATGGATCTAGACTCAGGCTTTATGAAGAAGTTATCTTTGCTCTGGTGTGCTCCTTTGTCCGAGATCACATATTTGAATGTGCACAGGGCTGTTTTTGTATCCTGTATCCTGTTTCATTGATCCATGTCTGTTTTTGTGCCAGTACCATGTTTTTTCTTTTTTTTTTTAAATCACTGTAGCTTTGTAATGTAACTTCAAATCTAGGATTGTGATGCCCCCTGTTTTATTATTGCTACCCAAGGTAGGACTGTTTTTGATATTGTGGACTTTTCTACTTGCAACTGGAATTTCAGGGTTGTTTTCTTCAGTTCTGTGAAGAATGCTGTTGGTATTTTGATTGGGATTGAGTTAATGCTACATGTCAGTTTTGGAAGTGTAGCCATTTTGACTATATTGGTCCTTGCTATTCAAGAACAGGAAATATTTTCTGATGTCCTCTTTGATCTCTTTCTCAGAGTACTGTAGTGTTTTTGTGAGGTCTTTTACCTTCTTTGGTTAGGTTAATTGCTTAAGTATTTACTTTTGCTCAGTGCTATCATGAATGGTAATTCTTTCCTAATTTATTTTTCAAAGTCACTACAGAAATGCTAATTGATTTTTGTGTGTTGATTTTGTATCCTGCACTGCTGAATTTGGTTATCACTTCTAGGAGCCTTTTGGTCACATCTCCTGGGTCTTCTATGTAGAGGCTCATGTTGTCTATAAATAATAATTTGACATCTTCCTTTCCTGTAAGTATCCCTTTTATTTCTGGATAGGAATTAATTATAGAAATTAATTGTCTAATTGCTCTGGCTGGTATTTCAAATACTATTTTATTTTATTTTTATAAATCTCTTTTTATTCCTTCAAAACATGTCAATCAGGGAGCAACAATGGTACATACATTGCACATTGTAATCCCCACATCATTCACCCAGAGCACAAGATATCTGCATTAAATTGTCTGAGCAATACTGACACAAATTTTCTCTTCAGAGAACTCAGAGAAATCAGTAGTATAACTATCTTAACTATTTTATATATATATATATTCCTATACATATACATATGTTGTTTCTTTCAGCTTCTCACACTAATGATAATATGATGTTTACATGTGTGTCTTATTTTTTTCACTAATGAGTATGGTCTCAAGTTGTATTCATCTACCTATAAAAGTCTCCAGTTTATCCTTCTTTATGGCTGAGTAGTATTCCATTTTATAAAAATACCACATTTTTTATCCATTCCTTAGTCAATGGACATTTAGGTTGTTTCCAAGACTGGCTATTACAAATTGTGCTGCTATAAATATGAGTGCACATATATCACTGTGGTATGTTTTTAATTCTTTTGGGAAGATACCCAGAAAGGGAATAGCTGGGTTGAATGGGACCTCTAATCCTGGTTTTCTGAGGAATCTCCACACATTTCCACAGTGGTGGCACCAGTCTGCGTTCCTACCAACTGTGAAGAAGGGCTCCTTTTTCCCCACAGCCCCTCTAGCACTTGTTATTACTTAATTTCTTGATAGTAGCCATTCTTTCTGAGGTGAAGTGGAATCTCAGTGTTGTTTTAATTTCCATCTCTTGAATGACTGTGGGAGACAACTTGAGCGGGTCCCCTTGAACACAGAACAATTGTTGCAACTTTGATTATATCGAAACTTATTTCCTTATGTAGATGTATACACAGCTGACTATGGTATTTCCTTCTCTCTTCAATTGACTCTAAGCATTGTAAATAAGGCTAGCTGAGGTACTGATATGCAATCTCTAAAGCCATCCGACAGTGTCCTGTTGCCTCCCATAGTGATCTCTGTAAAATGTATAAGCACAGCGGGATGGCAGAGCCAGTGGGCTCCAGGAATGTCAACTGGGTATGAGCCTCGAGAAAGAGGCTGTGAGTCCCCAGGGCATAAAGTTTACAAATCAGAAGCAGGTACTGGTATGTAGTCTTTAAAGCCATCAGACTGTCCTGTTTCCTCCCAAAGTGACCTTTGTAAGATGTATAAAGCACAGCGGGATGGCAGAGCCAGTGAGCTCCGAGAATGTCAACTGGGGATGAGCCTCGAGAAAGAGGCTGTGAGTTCCCAGGGCATAAGGCTTGCATATCAGAAACTGAAGCAGCAGCCTCCTAAAACAATCCACTTGCTATCCTGATTGGGTTGTGCAAATTGAGCCTCTTGCATATCTTCATCTGCATTTTGCAGAGATACCTTTCTCACTACCTTGCCAGCCAGCTCAAGTTATTCACATAGTTCCTGCCATCCTCACTGTCACTCATCCTCAAGACACCCCCTTCCTTCACTAGTTAATAAATTCTGGGAGAGGCCTAGGATCAAGGCCTTTGTCCGCATGTCCTCACGAGGATTGGACTTAAGACCCCCTGGTTGCCCTTAACCTTGAATATGTTTCAGAATCTTTACTCTCACCATAGGTTGAATTGGGGATGGTAGATTGGAATTATTTTGCTGGGATTCCAATAACATCTCAGTGGATTTATAAATATAACTTCTTGGATTGTGAGGAAAACTAGACAAAGGATTTTTATACTTGGATTACCGTACTCAATATTTGGGGTTACAATAAATGACCAGTGATGTTGAACATTTTTTCACATATTTATTTGCCTGGGAAGCCAGGCAGTGTGCCCCTGAGCAGGCAGTGTGTGGAGCTGTGAGTGTGAAGCCAAAGGTGCAGTGGAGACCCCACAGGTTAGAGAAGTCAAAAATATGGATCATCTGAGGAAAAACTGCAAGGGTGGAGCAGAGCCAGCCCAAGGGGAAGCCGTGGGAGCTACCACCACCCACAGTGCCATGAAGTTGGAGACGCACCTAAGCCCTTCGGAGTTCACATCTTCCCACAGATTGCCTTGAATGCTGAACGTGGAACTGCAGAAATTAGTACATGCCCTGCTGGGTTTTGGACTTCCTTTGGTCCCATTCCTTTATATCCCCCTATTTGCATCTTTTGGAATGGGAATGTTTATCTTGTGTCTTTGTATGTTGGAAGTGTTTAACTTTCTTTTCATTTGTACAGGGTTCACAGCTGAGTTTGCCTTAAATCTCAGAGGAGATTTTGAACTTGGATTTTTCAGCAATGCTGAAAATGTTACCACTTTGACCACTCTTAGAGATGGACTAAATGCCTTTTAAGGGATGTGTGTAAGTCTGGGGGATCAGGGGTGGAAAGTTATAGCTTGTGTCTAGACGTACCCCCAAAGCCTCATGCAGTCATGATGGGGGGACTTTTCAGAGGTGGCTGGATCTAGAATTACTAAATGGTTCTGGAATCAAGGGTTACTAGATTAGTTCACTAATTGGTTTGGCACCCACCCTAACCCAGATAGCCTAGCTGGAATATAAAAGGGGGGCTGGGGATTTAGTTCAGCAGGCATAAGGACCTGCCTGCCAAGCACGAGGTCATGAGTTCCACCCCCAGTACAATAAATAAATAAATAAATAAATAAGTAAAAGGGGCAGAGGGAAGCTACTATTGTCACTTGTGGCTCGCTTGCTTTTGCTGTCTTCTGCCTGCCATGAACTGTCTCTCCTCTGTGATGCCCCTGTGCCATGCTACCCTGCCTTGGGGTCAGCCAACTATGAACTGAAACCTCTACGAACTATGAGCTAAATAACCTTTCCTCCTTTTATACTGGGTGTCAGCAATGAGGAAAGTAACTAACACATGTATAGTTCTGTTTTGGTTAGATCCTTGTCTGGTTTTGGAATTGGTGTAATGCTAGCTTCTCAGGATGACTTTGCAAATACCCTTTCAACTTCATTAAAGAGCTGAAGTGTATTGGTGTTAATTTTTCCCTGACGTTCTTGTGGAATTCGGTGGTGAATCTATCTGGACTTTTTAGTTGGTAGGTTTTTTTTTTTGTTTGTTTGTTTCGTTTTGTTTTTAGCTGCTTCAACTCTTTGCCGTTACTGGGTTATGTAGTTTTTATATTTTCTTGGTTCGGTTTTAGTAATTCTTGTGTATCTAGGAGTCTCTCCATTTGTTTGGAATTCTCCAGTTTACTGGTGTACAGGTTTGTAAAGTAATTGGTTTTTTTTTTTTTTTTTGCGGTACCGGGGATTGAACTCATAACCTCGCGCCTGCCTGCCAGGCACGTAAGCTGCTGAGCCAAACCCCCAGCCCTAGTTTTTCAAGGCAGGGTCGCACTGTGTAGCTCAGGCCAGTCTTGTGCTCACGTTGTAGCCCAAGCTGGCCTCGAACTCACAACGCTCCTCCTACCTCAGCCTCCCGAGTGCTGGGATTAAAGGCGTGCGCCACCACACCTGGCTGTAATTGCTTTTAATATTGTGAATCTCGGCGGTTCATTGTGATTTCATCTTTTTTCATCTCTCTTTACATTGATTTGGGTCATCCCTTTTTTGGCAAGATTGGATAAGTATTTATCTATTTTGTTTATTCCTTCAAAGAACCAGCTCTTCTCTTCTTTGTAATTTTTTTGTCTCAACTGCTTTGATTTCTGCTCTGATCTTTATAATTTCTTTCTGTGTACCAGCTTTGGGTTTGGATTGTTGTTACTTCCCTACAACCTGGGGATCCTAAAACATCATCGGGTTATGTGTAAGGGCTCACTCTGTTTCTGTGATGTCAGATTTCACAGCTATAGCTTCCTTTATAGGGCCACTTTCTTTATATCCTTAGGTTTGAATACATTGTTAGAGTATTATTATTTAGTTCTAGGAACTGTCATTTTTATTTCTTCTGTAATGCATTGATTATTCGAGTGTATTATTTAATTTTCATGCATTTATATAATTCCCACGTTTACATTTCTGATTGATTTCTAATTGCATTGCACTATGATCTGATAGAAACATATTTTGTAGTTAAAATTTCAGTTGAAACATCAAACCGGACCCTTCATTTAAAAAATTTCTTGCTGTAGGAGAGATTCTTTCTTGATATACATGTTTATTATCTTTAGAAGAGAAAAAATGTGACCAGTAATGGATATTTTACCTCTCTTATGTAGCTAATAATATTCTGTATTCATTCCTTGTGAACTCAAATCATCTCATGTTTCTAAAGACCAGACTTTAGCACTATTTCATGGTTATTTGTTGAGATTTGGTTGATACGTAGTAGAAGCAATAAAAAAAAAAAAAAAAAGAAATATGCAACATTGTTATTGTAGTCAAAATGCTTATTTTGTGAATATGAAACGTTTTGGTTCTGGAGAGATAAGTGCAACTTGTTGCAGGTTAAGAATAGTAAGCAATGAGAAGTTTAGAGCCTAGGGGAACTTAGGATAGATAGTGGGGCCATGTGCTTAAGCAAAAGGAGAAGACTAGCCTTTGAAGTCCCTGTCTGTTTTCAGATGCCTTGTGGGAAATTACCTTGATATGGAGTGGGGTTTAAGCAAGCTGACCCAGAGGTCACAGAACAAAAAGCCTACAGAGCAGATGCAGATGCCTGAAATACAAGGATTATTGAATCAATTTGAAATAGTGAGGGACAAGGAGAAAGTGATGGTAGATTAACACTATTAGATGCGGTAGGATGTGAGCTTTTTAATCCTGTCAACTTGATGGGATTAACAGCCTTCCGGGACCCCATACTCACCAGTGGATTAACTCACTGATGTTCACAGTCGAATGTGCTGTTAGGAGCGGGGCCCAGCTGGAGGAGGTGGGTGAGCGACACGCCTTTGGAGGATACGCCTCTCACCGGTGCTCTCCCCGTGTCTGCTTGGGGCCAGCTGACCATGGACTGAAACCTGAAAGCATAAGCCAGATAAACCATTTCCTCCTTTCAATTGTGTATGTCAGGGATTTTATCCCAACAACACAGTAATACAAGATGCCAGTGGGGTACAAAAGACTACTACAGTGCCAGGGTGTGGGTTCTGTAAGCTTCTCATGTTCCGGTTCTCATTCTGCCCCATCAGCTTTCCCCAGATAGAATAGAGGATGTTAGCAGAGGTTTGAGCCAGGAGACTCAGTCTACGCAGTGTGGCTGATACCAGTGACGCATGCTTTCTGTGCAGAACAGGCTTGGGGGTGCCTGCAGCTGCAGCTGTAGCTGGCCAGACAGTCTGTTGAGCAGTTGTGGGTTTTATTGTATTTCTTAAATCCAGGACCTGCCACAAGTGGCCCCCATGGCTAACTAAATCAGAATCTCACACATACTGCCTTTGCTGCTTTTTATAGATTTAGTGCTCTATGAATGTTAGGTATCTTATGCTCCTTCTATTCCTGAGTTTACACAGTCTCAATCCCCCAGCCCAATGAGAACAAACCCAAGAGACACCGAAATGGAAGACACTGGGAGTCACATAACTGAACTTTCTGAAATCATAGCAAATGCAGTTAAGAAACAGCTTGATGAAGCTATAGAGGAACTCAAATCAGAAATAATCTCTCAGCTAAAATATGGAATAACAATCATTATGAAAGAAATGTTGGTATGTATCTAAAGAAAAGCAAGATAAAAAAATAGTAGAACATAAGAAAATGATGGAAACTTTGAGTGAACAATGTAAGACACAAATAGAATGCATGAAGCAGATTCAAAGGGAAATTCAGGAAATGAAAAATTCCATGGGAAGTTTGAAAAACTGCTTGAATGAAGCTGAAGATAGAATCTCAGACCTTGAAGACAGCATGGAAGCTTATTGCCACGAAAGAAAAGATCTCTTAAAAATAGTAAAGAACCAAGAAACAACCATTCAGCAGCTGCAAGATGATGCCAAGAGAAATAATGTAAGATTAATAGGCATAAATGAAAAAGCAGGGGTCAATACTAATGACTAATGATTGCTGAAATAATAGCAAAAAACTTTCCAAACATGGGAAGAGAATCTGTAATACAGGTAACTGAGGCATACAGAACCCCAGTTAACCATAACCAAAATAAATCTTCACCCAGACATATAATAATTAGGGTATCAGAAAAACAGCTCAAGAACAAAATACCAAAAGCTGTCAGAGAAAAGAAACAGATCACCTATGAAGGAAAGACTATCAGAATCACAGCAGACTTCTCAACACAAACCTTTAAGTCCAAAGTGAAGTGTTTCAAATCCTGAAAGAAAACAACTTTCAACCCAGATTGATGTACCCTGCAAAACTATCCTTAAAAATTGATGGAGAAATAAGAAACTTTCATGACAAAGAACAACTGAAGAAATTTATGGCCACTAAACCAACACTACAAAGAGTACTGAAAGACACTCTAGAAAGAGACAAAGATAGCTCAATCTTAAGAACAACAACAAAAGGAAACCACTAAGCAGGGCAAATAATTAAACAGAAAATGTAGAAAACCAACAACAGAAAGATATCATGACAGGGATGAGCCAGTACATATCAGTTATATCGATCAATGTAAATGGTCTCAGCTCACCAATAAAAAGGAACAGACTAGCAGAGTGGGTTAAGAAACAAAACCCAACAATATGCTGTGTACAAGAAACACATTTCACTCAAAAGGAAATTCACAGACTAAAAATCAAAGAATGGAAAACAATACTCCATGCAACAGGAACCCAGAAAAAAGCAGGGGTAGCTATTATGTTTGCAGACAATGTAAACTTCAAACCGAAAATGATTAAAAGAGATAAAGAAGGTCACTAGATACTTGTTAGGGGAAAACTTCAAGAGGAAGAGATTACAATCATAAATATATATGCACCGAATATGGGAGCACCTAACTATGTAAGACAATTTTTAATAGACAGGAAAAACCGAATAAACAACAGTTATAACAGGGGACCTTAACACCCCACTGTCACAGAGAGACAGATCAACCAAACAAAAAAATCAGCAAAGAAATAACAGAACTGAATCAAACTTGTGAACAAATGGACCTCGTAAATGTGTACTGAGTATTCCACCTATCAACATCAGAATACACATTCTTTTCAGCTGCACATGGGTCACTCTCTAAAATAGATCATATACTGGTCCACAGAACATGCTTAAGTAAATGCAAAGGAACTGAAATAATTCCATGCATATTATCTGACCACAGCACAGTAAAATTGGAAATGAATGACAAAAAAACCTACAATAATCACACAAACACATGGAAATTAAATAATACTCTCCTAAATAACCAATGGGTCACAGAAGAAGTCAAAGAAAAATTGAACAATATCTACAATTGAATGAAAATGCAAATACAAATTACTGGAACCTGTCGGACACAATGAAAGCAGTCCTCAGAGGGAAATTTATAGCACTGAACTCTCATATCAGAAACATGGAAAGAACACACATAAACAACCTCATGCTGCACCTCAAACTTCTAGAAAAAGAAGAGCAAGTCCAAAGTCCAAAGAAGGGAGGAAATTATCAAGATTAGAGCAGAAATTAATGCAATTGAAACTAAGAAAACAATACAAAGAATTACTGAATTGAAGAGTTGGTTCTTTGAAAGAGTAAATAAAATTGATAAACCCCTAGCCAACCTTATCAAAAAGAGGAAAGAAAAAACTCAGATTCATGCAATAAGAAATGAAAAGGGTAAAATCACTACAGACCCAGAGGAAATACAGAAGATCATCAACACCTACTTTGAAAAGCTTTACTCACATAGATTCCATATAACACAGAAGAAATGGACAGATTCCTAGAAACCTATGAATTACCAAAGCTGAATCAAGAAGATGTAAAGCTGCCAAATAACCCGATTTCAGCTAATGAAATTGAAAATGTAATCAGGACCCTACCAACAAAGAAAAGCCCAGGACCTGATGGATTCACTGCTGAATTCTACCAGAAATTTAGGCAAGATTTAATGCCAACACTCCTCAAACTCTTCAATGAAACTGAAAGGGAAGTAAGTTTCCCTAACTCATTCCTTGAAGCAAGTATTAGCCTAATACCAAAACCAGAGAAAGAGCCATCCAAAAAAGAAAATTATAGGCCAATCTCCCTAATGAACATAGATGCAAAAATCCTCAATAAAATACTGGCAAATAGAATACAGAAAGTTATCAGAAAGATTATACACCACGATCAAGTGGGATTCATCCCAGGAATGCAGGGATGGTTCAACATACGCAAATCAATAAATGTAATACACCATATCAACAGGGCCAAGGACAAGAACCACATGATCATCTCAACAGATGCAGAAAAAGCTTTTGACAAAATCCAACACCCATTCATGATAAAAACCCTACAGAAAATCGGAAGAGATGGTCTCTACCTCAACCTGATAAAAGCCATATATCATAAACCAATAGCCAACATCTTACTAAATGGACAAAAACTGAAAACTTTCAACCTAAAATCAGGAACAAGACAAGGATGTCCATTATCACCACTCCTATTCAATATAGTTCTGCAAATACTAGCCAGAGCAATTAGACAAGAGAAAGAAATAAAGGGAATAAAGATAGGAAAGGAAGAAGTAAAATTATCATTATTTGCAGATGTTATGATACTCTACATAGAAGACCCCCAAAAATCCATTAGAAGACTTCTAGAAGTAATAACCAAATTCAGTAATGTTGCTGGATACAAGATGGACCCTCAAAAATCAATAGCATTCCTGTACAGAAACAACAAAGTCACTGAGAGAGAAATAAGGGGAACCACATACCCTTCACTATAACATCCAAAAAAATGAAATACTTAGGAATCAATCTAACAAAGGTAGTAAAAGATCTGTACAGTGAAAATTACATTACTCTAAAGAAGGAAATCGAAGATTTCAGAAAATGGATATTCCCTGTTCATGGATAAGAACAAACATCATGAAAATGGCCATTCTCACAAAATTATTATACAGATTTAATGCAATCCCAATCAAAATACCACTTGCCTACCTCATAGAGCTAGAGAAAGCATTCCTGAAATTCATCTGGAACCAGAAAAGACCTAGAATAGCAAAGACAATTCTGGGCAACAAAAGTAAGGCAGGAGGCATCACAATCCCTGACTTGAAACTATACTACAAAGCTACTGTGGTAAAATCAGCATGGTACTGGAATCATAATAGACCTGAAGATCAATGGAATAGATTAGAAGATACAGCCACAACTACAAACACACTTAGCCACCTCATCTTTGACAAAGGGGTCAAACATGTACATTGGAAGAAAGATCTTTAACAAATGGTGCTGGAAAAACTGGCTTTCTATATGCCGTAAAGTAAAACTAGATCCATGTCTATCACCATGCACTAAAATAAAGTCAAAATGGATCAAAGATCTGAATATTAAAACAGAGACACTAAACTTACTAGAAGACAGAATAGGTAAAAATCTTGATGACATAGAGTAGGCAGAGAGTTCATGAACAAAAATCAAATTGCACGGGAAACACTTCCCAGAATCAACAACTGGGATCTCACTAAAAAGTTTTTCCATGTCAAAGGAAATCTCCAACAGAGTGAAAAGAAAACCCACGAACTGGGAAAATACCTTAGCCAACTGTTCATCAGACAAAGGACTTCTATCTAAAACATATAAAGCATTAAAAGAAATCAGGCCCCTAAAATTCAAAGACCCAATCCAAAAATGGGCATCTGAGATGAATACACACTTCGCAGAGGAAGAAATATAAATGGGAAATAAATATATGAAAAAATGTTCAGCATCAATGGTCATTCGGGAAATGCAAATTAAAACAACACTGAGATTCCATCTCACCCCAGAAAGAACGGCCAAGATTAAAAAAATCAACCAATAACCAATGCTGGAGGGGCTGTGGGGAAAAAGGAACTCTTCTCCACTGTTGGTGGGAGTGTAGACTGGTGCAACCACTGTGGAAATCAGTGTGGAGATTCCTCAAGAAGCTAGGATTAGAGATCCCATTCAACCCAGCTATCCCACTTCTGGGCATTTTCCCAGAAGAATTGAAAACATCATACCACAGTGATATTTGTGCACCCATGTTTATAGCAACCCAATTTGTAACAGCCAGATCTTGGAAACAACCCAAGTGCCCATCAATCAAAGAATGGATAAAAAGATGTGGTATTTTTCTACAATGGAGTACTACTCAGCTATTAAGAAAGATTGCACTGAGACTTTTATAAGTAAATGGACACGACTTGAGACCATACTCATAAGTGAGATAAATTAAACCCACATGTGTAAATACCGTATTGTCTCCCTAGTGTAAGAAACTGAAAAAGTATATGTGATCCAAATCTACAATAAATACTATGTAAGGGTAAAAAACTGCTTGAAGAGCAAAAGTAATTGGGAAGGGAAAAGGGGGAAAGAGGGAAGGGAAAAGGAAAAGATATAAATCTGTATATATGTATATGTAAGATAACTAAAATGAACATACTGCTGAATGTATTTGTTACTGAGAAAGAACGGTTAATACTCATGATTAGATCAATTTTTCATGTCTATATCTGTTAATGTAAACAACCATTTTGAAGATAATGATACGCAATATTGCAACCATTGTCAAGTTTCTATCATCTTGTTTTGTAAACCTAGAATGTTACTGTTGTGCATTTACTCTAGTCGTTTCTGTTTTGCTTTTTGTCTTATATGTCTCTTTTTTCTTCAAAAAAGCATTTAATTATTTCAGATAGATCCTGAGTTGCTGTCTGATTGAACTTTTTGTTCAGTTTGATTCAAAACTAAATCTCTAAAAGCAAACTGGTAACTTATGAATGTAACTTCATATACAGATACATACACACAGGTATATAAACACTTCTTTTGTATTGCTGTAAAAGCTTTACAACTCTGAAATCTATCTGGGGAAGTTTTAATAATCTGCCATGTCTGGGAGATCTTTGTCTTGCTTGAAAATGATACCAGAGAAACCTGTATTTTGAATTGAATTTTATTTTATTTAACCTGAAAAAATTTCAATATAACAACACTTAATAAGCTCCCTCCTCCCTCCACCATGAAAGGGACAAAGAGAAACAAAATGAACATTTATTTGTTTATTTACTTTTAAAATTTTTTTCCTTTTTTTTTTTTTTTTTTTTGGTACCAGGGATCAAACTCACAACCTTGCACTTGCCAGGCAGGTGCTTAAGCCACTGAGCCGAATTCCCGGCCCTAAATGAACCACTTAAAACAGACATTTGCAGAAAAGTTGGGTGGACAGGACGAGGTAGTGTTGGAGACAGGGTAATGGAAAGGATTTTTTTCTTACCAGTAAGCATGAATTGACTCACGTTGAATTGAATAATGCTGAGTTAATCTTTATCATCCAACTTGGCCCAAATTACATTATATTTCAAAGTCGTATAGTAGGCCCCAATATGGTTATAAAACCAACTGTTCAGCTGTTGTCATTCATGAATGATAACCTTGTTGTAAATTGTTGGGTTACAGTATGCTTTGAAGTCATCTTTCTGTATTTCCAGAGCTGAGATCTTAGGTTTTTGTGCAGTATTATGTGTACAAGTATGAAAACGATACTGAAGAAAAATAATGTGTTTATCCCAGGTTTCCTTTATCTGTAACTTCTGGATAACATGATGTTTACTTTGTGTTCATTTACAGATTTTAGTTGTGCTGGGGGAGTCGTGCTGTGAACGGGAGAAGGGGAAGAGTGCAGAGGTGTCAGCAGGTGTACCATACCATTTCTGCTACCAAGTGGAGGAGACGCAGTGGTCTTCTGCATGTACTCGACCAACATCAGGTGACTAGAGGTGCAGAGAGACTCCCTAGAGTTCCACAGAGATCTCACTTAGAAAGGAAGGAAAAAAATGATGGTACCTGACTTTTAAAAATCAGGGGTACTAAATTTGCTGAAGTAGCTCCATGATGTTGCTATTGGGTTTTCAAAATGAAAACAGCAATATTACATTGCCCCCTGCTGTCTATTTTTAGGATTATTTTCTCAATTCATTTCTTTAAGAAACTGACATTTATTGTTTTAGGTATAGAAGAAACAGGTTCATGCTAAAAAGTTTCAAGAATATAGATGAGAAAGTACAATTAAATTTTCTAGAAATAAAGAGCATTAATTTATATTTTAGTTGAACTTAAGAGAACCAGGTAAAATTGAAGAAATCGATGTATTATAAAGTTTTGTATAAGAGCTATTTGATCTTAAAAGACTTCTCTAAAAAAAAAAATGCACATTGAGGCTTAGGGTTAGTTATTTAAGAATTTTCTCATTCTATGTAGTTTAAATTTCTAGTGAAATTTAGAGAAATCCAGTAGCTAAAATTAAAACTGACAAGTGTTGATGAAAATATAGAGCAATTCAAAGTCTCATGCATCGCTGGTAGAAACAGCAAGTGGTGCACTTACTTTGGAAAAGACTGGAACTTTCTTCTGCACTGAAGCGTACATATACTATCAGACCCAGCAGTCTTACTCGTATAAATTTACTTAGGAGAAATCAAAACATATCCACACAAAACTTACATGCAGATAAGTTTTATCGATAATAGCCAAAAGTTAGGAAAAAACATTTATGTGAAAGAAGTCACCAATATATGAACGTGTAACATTGTAGTATAAACACCATGAAATACTGCTGGACCATAGAAGGGACTAAGGGATACATATAACAACATGGATAATTCTCAAACGCATTGAGCCAAGTCAGAAGAGTCAAGAAGAAAGGATAACTGACTTTATGATGTTATTTATATGAAATTCTAAAAAAAAAAAAAAAAACAGTGATAGAAATGAGTGCCTGTAGTGAGGGAGAGGGGTGGGCACTGATTCAAGGGATCTGAAAGAACACTGCAGGGCAGGGCTATGTTCACTGTCTCGTTCTTGGTGGTGATCACATGACTGCACATAATCACCAGACTGTACATTTAACATTGGTATTTTTCATTCTTAAAATGAGGCATTTATATTTTAGTTGAGTTTTAGAGAAGGAAAAGAAACTGAGGTGAAAGTGAATGAAAATAAATTGCTCTATTAGCTCTGCATAAAAAGAAATTTAGGTTCCTTAGAGAGTTCTCTAAATTAAAAAATAAAAGCAGTATAAACCATACCCTAATAAAGCTGATTAATAAAACAAAAATGAAGTTAATAAGGAAAAATTGCAATAATGACCACCTAGTTAACAAATGAAAACGAAAAAGAGGGACAAAGCATAGATGAGACAATTAGAAAACAGAAAGGTGGCAAACTTAAACCAGCTTTATTGACAATTAAATGGAGAGGAGCTAAATAATTTAAACACATTTTTTCAAAATATATTTTAAAAATCAAGGATAAGTTAAATTTTAAAAGAAAAGAATGCAAGAAATTGGGAAGTAGAAAGGATGTGTTCAAATGGGAAAGAGAATAAGGGATGGGGAGGGGGAAGAGAAGGAAGGGAAAAGGGAAGGAGAGAATGGAAGAAAAAAAATGGAAACAAAGTTTCCGTAAATGAAGAGGGGAAGAAGGACTGAAGGGAGGGGACGGGAATGGGGAAAAAAAGAATTAACATACATTATGTGTAGCTGGGCATAGTGGATCTCATGAGCTTGAGGCCAACCTGGGCTACATAGTGAGTTCAGGACCGGCCTGAACTGCATAGTGAAACTCTGTTTCAAACAACAACAACAACAACAACAACAACAACAACAACAACAGGGCTGGGGATTTAGCTCAGTGGCTCAAGCGCTTGCCTGGTAAGTGTGAGGTCGTGAGTTTGATCCCTGGTACCAAAGGGAAAAAAAAAAGGATATATTATGTATAGGTTGAAATTCCCTATGATGAATGTGAGTAATACGTATGACAAATATGTATCAACAGAAAATGTAAAAAAAGGATGAGATGAGGCACATAGCAAGGATAAGAAAGCATGTGTGGTTCCAGTAGCTAATAACAGACTTCAAGACAATGGCTACTACTAGAGAGAAAGAGAACTATATCATAGATGAAGGGTCAATTCAGCAGGAAGACATAATTCTAATGTATCTCATTAAACATGGGAAACAAAAACTGACAAAAGGGAGAGACAGACAAGTCTACAGCATACCTGGAGATCTTCATACTCTGTCTCTATAATTAACAGGAATGGGAAAAAGTCATCAACAATAGAGAAGACAGCTTGTGTATGAAATTATTCCTTACTTAAGGTCATGAAGATACCGCATTAGGTTCTAAAAGTTGTTTTTTCCCTTTCACATTTAAATCTGAAAACTACTTGGAATTTTTTGCTGTGAATTTGATAAGGGTCCAATTTATTTTTTACTGTTTGGATCCTTAATCGAAGTCCATCCTTTCCAGTATGCTGTTACACATAAAATCAAGCTTGTATGTGGGCGCGCACGTGTAGCAGCACCTCCTCATTGGTCTGTCATTCTCTCTGCCCAAAACATAATGTCTCAGTTATACTCACGGTTGTATAATACCAGGTCTTGCTATCAGGTAGGGAAAATCTTATAATTGGTATTTAATGACTATTTTTCTTTCCAATTATTCTACCCTTTACATCTTTTTCTTATCTCATTATCATGGCTAGCATCCCCAATACAATGCTGAATAACAAAAGTGATGATTTGGGGCGTATTTATCTTTTTCCTAATCTCAAAGGAAAGTTTTCAGTATCTTAGCACGTGTATTATATTTGCTATAGTCTGTTGGTATACTTGAATAGATTAAATGTGCCCATTGGAAGTCCTGGGTTGCTAAGGAGTTGATTTTTATTCAATGCCTTTTCTATATCTACTGAGTTTTTCTTTAATTTATTGGTATGCTAAATCACAATCAAGGGAAGAATATTTATAATGCTAAAAGCTGCAGTTCACAATAAAAATATATTTAAGAGTATGTGTAGACATAGATTAACATTATTCAATAAATAGGGCAATCACCTTAATAAAGTAGAAACTATAGTAGGTTAAAGGAAAGAGACACATAGTAATAACTTCAACAGAATGTTATAGGTATCTCAAAATGATAGCAATATGCCTGCCAGTTGATTATTTTTTCCATTTTTAGCAGTGTGACAAAGCGTACCGCTATGATTTGGACGTGGTTGGGATGAGTCTCTCAGAGTCCCTGGGCTGGAAGCGCTGCCTCCCGTGTGGCAGTGTCGAGGTAGTGGGACCAGCTCCAAGAGGTGGAGCCTAGAGAAAGGGCTAGTGCTGGTCTGAGACTCAGTTCCTGGGAGAGCAGCTGATGGCTCCTCCTGCACACTGCTGTGTCCCGTCTGCTCCTCGGCTGTGCTCTGATGGAGCCAGCATGCCCTAGGGGGCTGCTCAGTCTCCAAAACTGTGAGCTACATAATTCTGCTTTCTTTGTGAAGTACTCCACTTCAGGTACTTTGTTATAGTAACAGAAAATGTATTAAGACATTCATATAACCAAACTTACTATCTTAAGCATTTTAAATGTGTAGAGTAGCATTGACTGCACTCACTGTACATCAACACTATCATTACCATCCGTTTCCAGAAAGTGAAATTAAAACTATATCCATTAAACAATAACTCTCCCTTCTCCTTCAGCGTAGCCCCTGGCAACGACTATTCTACTTTCTGTCTCGATGAATTTGACCACTATGGGTACTGCATATAGTCTTTTTGCAACTGGCTTAGTTCACTTAGTATAATACAATGTCCTCAAAGTTCATCTATGTTGTATCTTCAGAATTTTCATGCTTTACATAATTTTATTGCATGTATGTAATACATTTTGCTTATCCATCTACTGATGGACAATTAGGTTATGTGCACATTTTAGCTATTGTGAATTATGCTGCTATAAACATGGATGTACAGATATCTCTTTAAAACCATGCTTTAAATTTGGGGGGAGATATAGTCCAAAGTAGAATTTTCTGAATAATATGATAATTTTATTCTTAATTTTTGAAACCGTCATACTGTTTTCCTCAGCGGCTTCCAAGTTTACCTTCCCAGCAATAGTGCCCAATTTCTTTACATCCTTTCCTGCACTTGTTAGTTTTTCCATTTTAAAGCATAATATCCATCCCAACACGTGGTGTGATATATTACCTGAGTGTAGTTTTGATTTGCATTTCTCTCATGATTAGGATACTGAACATCTTTTAACATAATTACTGGTAATTTGTGTATTTTCTCTGAGTTAAAGTCTGTTTAGGCTTTTTGCCCATTTCTGTACTGTGTTGTTTTGGTTTTCAATTTCCATCAAGTAAAAATTTTCTGTTGTATTGATTTATATAGTCTTTGTGCTATGTTCCTTTGGTGTGATACCCAAGAAATCACTGGCAAATTCCATGTGGTGAAAACTTTGCCTTGTGTTTTCTCCTAAGCGTTTATAATTTAAGCATTTATGTTTAGGTCACTGATCCATGTGGAATTAATTTTATGTGATATAAAGTAAGCCTCCCAACTCATTCTTTTGCATGTGGCTAACTAGTTTTCTCAGCATTATTTGGTAAAAAGATTGTCCCTATGGCAGTACCACACTGTCTGGTCTTGTCTTTTTTCTGGTACCGGGGATCGAACTCACAACCTTGTGCCTGCCAGGCAGGTGCTTAAGCCACTGAATTAAACACCCAGCCCTTTGTCCTTTTTCTTAAATTACTGTAGCCTCAAGTAAGTTTTCTGGTCAAAGTGTGAGTCCACTAACTTCATTCTTGAGAAGGGATATCGTTTATTTTTCTTTCATTTCTTTCAACAGTGTTCAGTAGTTTCCATTGCACAAGTCATTCATCACTTTGGTTAATTCCTAAGTATTTTATTCTTTTTGATGCTATTGTATATTACTGTTTTCTTAGTTTCTTTTCTGGGTTGTTCATTGTTAGTGTGTAGAAATACAACTGATGTTTGCATGTTGATTTTGTATCCTGGTATTTTATTGAATTAATTCAATAATTCTAACTGTGTATGTGTGTGTGTGTGTTTGGGGTACCTATATATAAGAGCATATCATGTGTGGACAGAGATGATTTTATGTCTTCCTTTCCAACTTTGGATGGCTTTGTCTTTTTGAGACAGGGTCTTGCTATGCAGTTCAGGCTGGCCTTGAGTTCACTTTGCAGCCCAGGCTGGTCTCGAACTTGCAACGATCCTCCTGCCTCAGCCTCCCGAGTGCTGGGATTATGGGAGTACACCAAGACACCTGGCTATTAATTTTCTTTTGTGATTGCACTGGCTAGAATTTCAACAGCATGTTGAAAGGAAGTGGTGAAAGTGAGCCTTGTTCTTGATTTTAGAGGAAAAGCTTTCGGTCTTTCATTGGTGTTGACTATTGGTTTTTCAAATATGACTTTCATATTCAAAGTTAGAGTCCTTCTAGTGAGTGTTCAGTGTTTTTTTAAATCATGAAATGATTCTGAATTTAATCAAATGGTTTTTGTACATCAGTTGAGATGACCATGTAGTTTTTTCCTTTATTCTGTTAAGGGGGTGTATTACATTTACTTTCATGTGTTCACTCATCCTCAAATTCCAGGAATGATTTCCACTTGGTCATTGTATGTAATTCTTTTAATGTGCTGCTAAAACTGACTTGCTAGTCTCTCTTTTTTTTTTTTTTTTTTGTGGCACCGGGGATTGAACTCACAGCCTCATGCCTGCCAGACAGGCGCTTAAGCCACTGAGCCAAGCTCCCAGCCCTAGTTTTTTGAGGCAGGGTCGCACTATGTAGCTCAGGCCAGCCTTGCGCTTGCGTTGTAGCCTAAGCCGGCCTCGAACTCACAATGCTCCTCCTACCTCAGCCTTCCGAGTGCTGGGATTAAAGGTGTGCGCCACCACGCTCGGCTGACTTGCTAGTCTCTTGTTGAGGATTTTTACAGCAGTATCACTAGGGATACTGGCCAGTACTTTTCTTCCAGTGCCTTTGTCTGGCTTTGGTACCAGAGCAATGCTGGTCTTACAGAGTAAGCCAGGAAGTGTTTCTTCGGTTCAGCTTAGTAGTTCAAGAAGGACTGGTGTTGGATCATCCTTACATGTTTGGTGCAACTTGTCAGCCAAGCCGTCTGGTCTGGGACTTTTTTTCTTGCTAAGAAACTCCTTTTTTACTTACTCGATTTCCTTACTAATTATGTCTTCAGATTTTTTTTTTTAAATGATTTAATCTTGGTAGGTCTTCTGCCTCTAGGAATCTGTCCCTTTCATCTAGTTACCCACTTTTCAGCATACAGTTTTCACAGTATACTCCTAGAATCCACTATATTTTTATAGAATTGGTAGTAATAGTCTCAAGGTATTTTAGACTTAGATAAGAACATCAGTGTGTTTTAACCTTTTGGGGCAAGATATATCATTAGCTCTTGGGACAGAAAGATGATCTTTTATTTTATCGTGTGCTGTTTTTAGTCCTTATTACTTCAGTCCTGGGCAGAAGTGTGTTATCAAATAAGTTTGGGTGCTGAGAATTTCAAACCTTTTAACATTACAGAAAACACTAGTTTTCTGGTTTTGTTTTTGGTAGTAGTCTTGCCAATCTTGTAATTTCCACTAGTATGTTTTAAACATCAATGTACTACATTTGCATTTTTCAGTCGTAGTCAATGAAAAATAACGGAACAGAAAAAATGCACAATTTATATCTTATGGAGGCGCTCTCATGTAAAGATTACTCCTATTTATATTTTGCATCTACTTTTTTCTGATTGAGAGATAAGTCAAATCAAGGGACTACAAGAAGACTGAACAGATCGTAGGATAGCGATATAATTTTAACAAAGCTATTTATAACTTTAAGTTGGATTACACAGTGTACTTATACTATTCGGGTTTCTCTTTACTATAAACAGCTAGAGAATATAAGCTAGTATCAAAGCCCACAGACTACACAGCATATTACTTAAAACTTACACGATCCCAGAGGGTCAGTCTGGTCAGGTTTGCCATTCGCAGTGTTGCAGCTAACACAGGGCCGAAGCTCAGAGGACTCGGCCGCGGAGCGTCTCTGGGAAACCAGCGCCCCCTCAGGACTCCCGGTCGCGATTCTTTCCTACAGCAAACCGCAGGCCAATTAGTCACAGAGCTACCTGGTTTCCTTCCACCGTTTCCAACACAATCGGCCCCGGTCACAAAGGGCGAGCGCCTCGCGACAGTCGACACGGACTCGGACCCCACCCCGAGGACATCCACCTTTTGCTTTTCTGGAGTAGCAACAACACCAAGGGCAAACACGGCCGCAGGCTCTATTCAAGTGCACCAGGAATTCCCGCGCTACGCCCGCAGCGGACTAGTTTCTCGCGAGAAGACGGGTCCTCACAAGGCACAAACTTCCCTCCTCCCGTAGCGCTGGTTTTGTGGGTAGATTTAAACATTCGGGTGCGGAAGTAGCTTTGGTAGCTCCGAAGTCAATACCCGTTCCATACCGACAGCTAAGCCTCCGAGAGTTATGGAAGGGCAGCAAGGGCAAGAAGGCCAGGCAACCCTGGCACTCGCTCAGGCTCACTTTGAGAAGGGCGAGTACGCGGAGGCCGAGGCGCTGTTCTCGGCGTACATTCGCAGGTGCGCCTGTGCGGCCTCCGTCGGCGCGGGTCCCGGCCCCGGGAGGTAACTGTCGCGAGACCTGGGCGCGGGCGTCTGGGCCGGGCCTGCTCCCCGCCTGTTCCGGCGGGCCGGTCCGGTGGCGCCCTGGCGCGGACGGCGGGAAGCGTTAGTCCTCGGACCTGCGGCGGGCAGCCCGAGACAGCCCGGCCCGGGGCGCCCCCCACCCCGTCCTCGTTCGCGGTCCAGTGCGGCAGACGGGTCCGAGGGCCGGGAAGGGCGCGCTGGGGAGCGCCCGGCCGCCTGCTGGGCGTCCCAGCCGGCGCCTCTGCGTTTCCTGGTGATGAACAGCATGGAAATATGTGGGGAAAGTATTAAAGACGTTTCAGCTGTTCATTGCCGGGATTAAGGATTATCAGTTCACCCAGATGTCGTATTTATGGATGTTTCGGGACGTTTTCCTAAAAACGAAGGAGTCACACATTCAATCAGTGTTGGGGCTTTCCGCATTGACCAGTAAAGTGTGCCTACTGACGTGTGGTTGGTGGGTGTGTAGCCAGTGGTTTAAGCTCCCTAACCCCTTTCGTTGTCCTGGATGGGTTGGGGACGCGGACCTGAGTGTCCGAACAGTCTCCATAGTTAAGATTTGCTGCAAGCGTCTTTCTCAAGTCTTTTAGTATGGTCATCCGTTTCTTACATTGCTTGTGAACTCGTAGTTATATCTTGAGGTTTAGATCGAAATCAGATCCAGTATTACGGCAAGAGTGCAGGCGGGACTGTGTGCTTCCACAGGGAGGCGTGTAATGCCTGGGTTTTCTTTTTGCGATATTAGCCTGACTTGCTCGTGTCTGAGTGTCCAAAAGATCTTCGGGGGTTGTGGTCGGATGTGTCGCTTTTGTTGTTACTTCAGACTTTGCCCTTGTGCTTGGCGGTGGTCTGCAGTAGACCGGGTGAAGAGAGGTTGGTGGGACACTATTGTTGGCCGTTGTGAGATAATCTGCACCACCCTCTTCCTTGGAGGATCTGATTTTTCTTGTAGAATGCCAGGTTGAGGTTTGTGTTAGGATTAACTAAGCGCTAAAGGCTTGATATTTGTTTTTTGTTAAACTCATATGGCCTTAAAGCATGAAGATGAATATGCTTGCTTGTTTCAGTAATACGCCAGACTGATGGTTAATAGGAGTTTCTGTGACTTCGAACCCCGGTACCGATAAATAAGTAAATAAATAAATAGGAGTTTCTGAACAGAAAGGGTGATGCTACCAGGCTCACCTCTTCCCCACCCCCACCCCCAAATTCGTAAACATAGGAAACTTAGGTTTCATGTCTTTGCTTTAAGCGCTAAGAATAGATCCATCTAGGTTTCAAAAAACACTCAGCAGCAGTAGGTATGTGGACGCTTTCCAGGCTCGTTATTCTTCCTCTGCACGTCAGGGTAAGAACCGAAAGTGTTCATATGAAATGTAACTTCTGCCGGTTGCCTGCATAACAAACACAGTTTGCCATGGCTTGTTTGGAGGGAGTCCACGTGCCTGCCTTCTCGGTGCAGTGCAGGAGCCTTTCCTCGGCCTCAGTTTCTCAACTGTGAAATTAACCTTCGTTTCCTTACCGTTCTAAAAGCCTCCTAGGAATTCATGAACTGAAACTGAATTCTGTCAGTTGTTTTCCCCCCTAAATATAATCTTTTGGAGTTCAAATGTGTTTTTAAAACATCGGGGTGCTGAATTGTCTTGAAATAGTGTTTTCAGTCTTTAAACGTCTTTTACTCCGAATAGTTCGTCATGGTTTCGTTTTCATATTCAAAGGTGCTACCTTCACCGTAATTTAATTTTCAAATATTTGGTCTGTGCCAAAGCTAGCAAATGCTAAAAATCCACATTAGGTAATTTGGTTAAAATCTATTACAAAAAATACCGGCTTTACAAAAACAGCAATATTACAAAAAATTTTTCAGCACAAAAGGTTGGCCAATTGATTTAAACTTGGAAACAAAATTTCTGCATGAAAACCAGGGTTTCAAAATTTGCTTAAATGAGATTTAAGTTTTAAATCTAACATTCTGAATATAAGAATTTATGACAAAGCCTCAAAACTTCAAATTTAAGAATTAAAACCTTACTGAAGTTCCGAAGCTGCTTTTTTCTTCAAACTCTTAATGTGCAGCAGATCAGCTGGTGCTGTAACAGACAGATGCAGGGCAGGGGCCCTCCTGTCCCAGCTTTGGCAGTGCTGCCGTGGCATCTGGAAGTGTCTTTGTACCAGTCTCTCATCCTGGGCTCACAGAATGAATCTCCCCAAATTGCAGTAGTTCCTCTCCAGTGTTCGCAGTTGAGACTGTGAATACCTGTGCGGGCTGCAGCAGCCGTAGTCCTCGTCTGAGGTCTGAAGGATCAGGATGTTGAGTGATGTAGGTGACGACAGTCACAGATCTTTTCTGAGGACAGCACCTTGCACCGTGGGGTATAACAGAGAAACGACAGATAAGTGATTTCCTTACCCTCGGGCTCTGAGCTGGTTCTGCAGAGCCCACCCTCCTGGCAGGCTGGCCTCACGGGCATCCCCAGCCACGCTGGGGCACTCTGGGGACCAACTTGTTGAAAGTTTCACCCAGGCTTCACTTGCATTTCTTTATTGGTGAATATACTTTCAAATCCCATTGTTTTAAGATGCCAAGAGTGACATTAATAATTCACAGTGTGACACATCGTGGTAAACTTGAGCTTTGGGCCAGCTTTCCTTTCTGTGTCTGATCTTTGCCCCAGTAATGTGTGCTTACAAAATGAACAATAATTTTAATATTAGGTTCAGCAAAATGTGACAGTGAACAGGGGCTTTGAACACTGTAAAAAATTTTTTTTCACACTGTGAAATTTCGTGTGCTTTTCATTTTTAAAATTTTTAAAAATACTTATTTTTTTGAGACAAGGTCTCACTATGCAATTCAGGTTGGCCTTGAACTTACTGTGTAGCCTGGGCTGGCCTTAAACAAATAGCAGTCCTCCTGCCTCAGCCTCCCGAGTGTTGGAATTACAGATGTGAGCCACCACGCCTGGCTCATATGCTTTTCAGATTGACATTGTAGTGCTATAACCCTATAAAATACGTAAAAAGTGATTTCGGTACCTTACATATTTTAGTTTTGTTTCTTCAGCTTGGTTTTTCAGTGTGGTATGGCATGTTTCAGGCTGTGAAGTTTGACAGTACTAAAAAGAAAATGAAAGTGGAAATGAGAGGAATTTGATAACGGTGTTTTTTTAATGTGCACTTTTTGTTTAAAGCACATGCAGCCCCGAGGGTTTGGCTACTGCTTATAACAACAGGGGGCAAATCAAGTACTTCAGGGTTGACTTTTATGAAGCGATGGACGACTACACATCTGCCATCGACGTCCAGCCCCACTTTGAAGTTCCCTATTACAACAGAGGGCTGATACTGTATAGACTGGGTAAGGGTTTCTATTTGATGTGGTGTTTTGCTTTTCTCATTGAATGTGTTCTATTATTTTGGAGCTACAACTGTCATAAAATGAATATAGTGATGATCAGGTTTTAAAGTTAAATGAAACTTAGGTTTGGCGCTTGGAACAGAGGAAATGTTCCTGAGCTTATTTTAGGTGTCTGATGGGCACCAGAGATCACAGTGGGGCGCGGTTTGGGGGGCTGCAC
The DNA here is from genome assembly GCA_004363535.1 of Dasyprocta punctata. Classification (NCBI taxonomy): domain Eukaryota; kingdom Metazoa; phylum Chordata; class Mammalia; order Rodentia; family Dasyproctidae; genus Dasyprocta; species Dasyprocta punctata. The sequence continues at coordinate 44,451 of RJWM01002646.1, forward strand.
CTGGGCACAGGCCCGAGGTGACCCCGTCACACTGTGCTGAGGGCGATGCTGGCAACCCGTGACACTTGGTGAGTTAAAACCTTTGATACACACGAGACAGTACAGAGTGAAGAAGTTTAAACCCTTTATTGAAGGAACTGTGTCCTGTGTCTCAGTTTTACTGGACTTATGTAAAAGAGGTGATATGCTTGTTGAAATTTTATGTTATGTTACTTACCCATTAAATCTAATAAACCCAGAACTAGATTGATTGATTTCAGTTTTTGTGGTGCTGAGAATTGAACCCAGGGACTCTGACATTCTAGGCAGGCGCCTTACCATTGAGCAGCACGCCAGTCGTGCACAGCTAATTTTGGGCATAATTATTCTGTAAGGACGTGCAGCATTTCTGTGATGTACGTATTTCTGTATCATCATTAAGAAAAAAAAAGCTTCCTTTATTAGGCATGATTGAAAGTTCATAAATATAAAGAAAACTGTGTATGCAGACTTTGCTATGAATAATATGTAAAAATACTCAGCTTTCTTTTTTCTCTTCCATTTTTTTTTTTTTTGGATCTGGGTACAGGATATTTTGATGAAGCTTTGGAAGATTTCAAGAAAGTATTAGACTTAAATCCTGGATTTCAAGATGCTGCCTTGAGTTTAAAACAGACTATTCTAGACAAAGAAGAAAAACAAAGAAGAAATATTGAAAAAAATTATTGAGCTTTTTAATTGAAATACTAATTTATGATCCTTATACCTGCACCTAGTTGACTGTAATTTAAGATAGGAATTGAGTTCTTTGGATTTATGTTTAAGAGATTCATGCATTAGCACTGAAAGTTAAAAGTTAAACAGTGTAACCTAAAATTGTGAATTTCAGGTTGAAAACTATTTCAGGGGGTTGATTTTATAAAATGTAAATAAATAATCTCAATTATAAGTTTGTATTACAGTAAACATTTTAAATAAATGGGATATTTTCTTCAGTAACACTTCCTTTTTGCTATTTTTTATTTGAAAAAAACTCACCTGCAGAAAAGTTGAAAGTATGGCGCCCTCAACGCTGAGAAACTCCCGGCTTAGTTTCATTAGTTGTTAATATTGTGCCACCTTTGCTTTGTCTCTATATTTAAAAATAAAGCTTTTTGCTGAGGATAGCATGGAGCTATCACAGTATTTCCCCCTTAAATATTTCAGCCTGCATCTTTCAAGAATAAAGACATCCTTTTAAAAACCATAGTACCATTATGACGTCTAGTAAAGTGAATAGTTGGGTGGTGTCCTCCGTACTGAGGGCGTGTTCACAGTTCACCGAGTACTTTGAAATGTGTAGGTTGATTTTTGGTCCTGGAGCCAGTCTGGTTTCATGGAGCTGTTACATCTCCAAGTTCTTTTAACCTAGAGTCATCCTCTGTTCGTTTTCTCCCATACAGCATTTGCTCTGCGAGTAAAGCTAGTTTCTGTAGCTGGGCTGGAAGGACATATTAGGCTTTAAAAGCAAGCACATATCACACAGGAGAGGAATCAGAATTCGAGGTACACTTGATTTTCTCTAGAAATCATTGATATGGTTGGTTAGGATTTAAAAATACTTCGTACTGAACATAGTTTTCTGTCTGTGGATAAGGGCAGTTGCTTTCATCGCTGCCACTGTCGGGGCGCTTGGCTAAGCCTTCGCACTCTATGTGCGGGTCACGGGGGCTGGGGTGGCCCGCGGGGACTGAGCAACTCTCGGAGGGTAAGGCTTCAGAATCCACTTCCCTCGGGGCCGCCCACGGGCCGCTGCGCTCCGGTGAGGTCCTGGGAGCGGGAAGGACTGGAAGAGAAAGCGAGCCACAGACCGAATGTCCCGGCCACAGCTTCACATTTTCGCTGTGGTTTCGCTTTCCAGCAGTGGCCCTCAGCTTGAGAGCTCCAGGCTAGTCTATTACCGCTGCGGCAAACCCTGGGGCGGGAACTGCCCTTTCGGGGAGAGGGCAGGGCGCCTGCGTCTTACGGTGGCCTCCGACGCGGGGCGCAGTCGTCACCAGCCGCCTTAATAGGGTTCTTTTTTAAAAATCTTTCTTTTTGAGTAAAAGTGAGCTCATGAGGCAGACAAAGTAATTGCCGTGTGTGTAGTTCATAAATAATACCTGGCAAGGATACGTGGAGAATTTGTGCTGCAGGTGAATGAATATGAAAAGGAAATTAAGTTTGAAGGCCAGAAAGGAAAAGTATATTTCTGGAATTATTCACATTTTCCAATGCTTTATCTCTCCATTGTTAAAAATGTCTATAATAGAGTTCAAAATGTTGCATAGCAGAAAAATCCTTTTTTAAAAAAACTTTTTTTTTTTAAAAAGTGAAATATCTAGATGTTAAGAGACCTTACAGCCATTCCACCCAAAAAAACCTCTGCCTAAAAAAATGCTTCAGTGACTTTATACTCTCTTGGCTCCTCCTCTTTCCTCTTTCCTCTTTACTAGGACCAAATACAATAAGAAAAAGTACTTGTCAAAAAATGTCATTTGGTTTGCTGGATTTTATTCCAGGTTTTTTCAGTGAAAAAAGTCACTGAAGTGTAAATCAGACCTTGCTGATTGGAGACCCTGGCGCATACTTGCTCTTGTTGGTTACTGAAAGTAACTAAAGAAGAATACGTTTATCTCATTTATCTTCTTTGAAAGTAGGTGTTGCACATTCTGATTGGCTGATACCTCTGATACTTACCTTAATGATAGTCTTCCGTTCAGTATTATGCATCTTGCCCACATTTCAGTATTTCTTTCTTTTTTCTATTAGAAAAATACTCAAATTTTATTGTCTTTTCGGTTTTTTTCCTCTGCAAAAGCAAAGCAGAAAATTGTGGTTTGATACCACCAGATTTGTCTCTCACAAAGTATAATAAAATAGAACAAATTGATTTAAGTTATGCGTCAGAGTTTAGAAAGCTACCTGTTTGCCTTGTTTGGAAGTCTGGAACTGAGTGCGGTCAGGGGCTGTTTTTGTGATAGCAAACTACAGTGGGGTCGGGGAAGCTAAACTTGCAAGTCAGAGCTGAGCCACGCCTGCTTGCTCCTACCCCGGTCTTTCCTGGACTTTCTCTATGCTCACTGGTGTCTTTACCCTAAACGGACCTTGCCCTCCTATTATGGTGTGGTTTGTAAATCTTTCAAAGAAAAATCAAGAAATGAAAACAAGTGCCTGTTTGAAAGTAACTAATTTGCACAACAGTTACGTGTGTTTACGTTTTTTTCTGCTGACACATTTAAAGCTGTATTGAGATGTTCATAGTTAATCTATTTGAATTGTATCATTAGGTGATTTTTGACATATATTCAGAGTTTCTGCACCATTTTTTAAAATGAGTTTTTAAGCTTTTTGGATTATATGGTCATAGTGCATGCAAACTGTACTTAATAAAGTTGTTATACAAAAAAGTACTTTTAGGCAAATTAAATACGGAGAGTGCTTCAAAAAATAGCAGAACATGCATAACAGATCAAAGGTGTCACCTTGGTTTTGTCAAAATATGCAGCTTGATGCTAATTTGTTTCATGTGCTGTTCTCTGACTAGAAACTTGGGCTAAGGAAAGCAGGGAGCATATCTTTTCCTTGGAACTATGATGTTGAATTTATTTGGGGCATTTGGGCTGACACTTTTTTTTTTAAAACTAATTGTTGACAATCATGTGGTACATGTTTTCAAGAGCATAGTGAAAAGTAAACCAAACAGTTGCTGGGTAAGCTAAGTATGTAGTTTTAGGGACTTCCTTAAAAATTCAGATTTTAGTGTGTTCTACATTTCCCAAACTGTGATAACAAATTAGAATAGGATTCCAATTTAAAATAGTATTGGGTTGTGTTTATATTGTTTGCAATTATACATGCTTATATTTTGTAATCTGAGCCACTGCTTTGAAGATAACAATATGCCATATATTAACCATTGTTAATTTCCTATTATCTTGTCTTGAAATTCTGTATCATTGTTTTTATTGTTTTTTTTTCCTCTTTAAAATAAAATAAAGTGATATTCGGTTAGAGAGGGAGAGATTCATTACATTTCACTTCTAACATAATGGAACTTCAAAAGAGACCATTTCTACACAAAGGAAAGAAGGATAATAAATATAATTTAATTTTTGTTTTCAGGAAAGTAAAGCAGATGGTAAGATCGAAAAAGCATAGTTCATGCTTTTCAAAATTTTAAGAAGGTAAAAGCTTGAATCTGTGTAGCAAAAGACAAATGATACAAAGAAAAATCTGTAAATTAAGGACCGTGGCCTTGAGTCTGCACAGAAGAGTGAACTAAGAGCACAGCTGTATAAGGTCCATTCTGTCCGGGTCATCACAAGACGAGTGTCGTGGGTATCACAGGGCAGTGCGCTTTTTATAGAAGACGCAGCTGAGGCTGAGAAATTCAACAGCTTGCTCCGTTACATCCAAAATCGATATAAACATGTGAAACTGCAGTTACTGTCAATTGATTTGTTGCCAAGCTGACCATCAACTGAAAGCAGACTTTAGTTTTTCCTGATAAAAAATTTAAATTGTTCATAAATTACTTAAAAATGTTATATGAATCAAGGTATCAAAACAGTTTTAAAATATATTTTATTAATGGAACATTATTGCAATTCCTGATTGAAAACAGACACCCAAGATGGTGCGAAGCAGATGAATATTAGAGCAGACTCTGTTTGGAAACTTGAAAACCATGGTTGCCAGTATGTAAATTTGTATCTTATGTGAGGAGCCAGCATCCAGCATTCAGGAAGAAGGCGAACGGATGAGAGCATGTTATTTCAACCTCATAGTGAACCCCAAGCGACAGATCCACCCAAAAACTGTTTAATTCTACTCTTGATTAGGGCCCAGACTGAGGTTACACATAGCTTGTCAGTTTTTATCCAGAGAAAATACAAATGAATTCTGTCTGGTAAAAACACTAACCAGTTTCGTATCTAACCTAGCAACTTTATTTCCACAGTCCTCCTTCAGGCTACCCGTGCTTACTGCTCTTGTTGTTCTTTCATTAATGAATTAAATATTTTCCACATTTTCATTTCATATTCTTATGAGTCATGTGTAACTTTTAAAAATGTGTATTTAAACACTACTCTTAAACAAACACCTTAAGTAGAGCTTATTATTATATAGTCACATTTTTAGCAGGAATAAGAAAGAAAGTTTCTATTTTCTTGCCCCCCATTTCTTTAAAACATTCAATGATTTCTGTTTGCATTATGCAGAAGTTTAATTGAGGTCTGGCTGAAGCAGAGTGTAGGGAAGGCCTTCACCCTAAATGAAAACCCCAAAGCTAAAGGTGCTCTTTTCAAAAGTAGTAAAAAGGGTGCAAGTATATATAGTCAAACCTTGGATCTCAAGTAGCTTGTTCTGTAAATGTTCCCCAAGATGAGCAAACGTTTCCAATACATTTAACTTGATCAATGAGCAATGTCTTGCAATAAGAGTAGCGCAGTACGCTGCAAGTCACGTGATCACAACTGAGCCGCCATCTCCTCCCTGCAAGGTCGGCTCCCAGCAGCAAGAGGTGATGGAGGGGATCTCATCTGCAGAGAGGAGAAAAAGGCCCAGGAATCCCTCACTTCACATGAGACTGGGGAGTTGTGTACAATGTCGGAACCAGTGCAGAGTTTTATAGAAAACACCACCTGGATAAGGCTGTTAACTGTGTGAGGTGAATCTGTTTAGAGACAATGCAACGTCACATTTTTACAGAAAACTCCGAAGGAGACTAAAGCAGGTGTCATCGGATCGGTTCCTTGTTACAGTTGCGTGAAAAGGAGAAGATTCCACTGAGCCAGTGGACAGCTGTGATTGCATCAGTGATAGTGAAAGTCGTTCTTCACTGGAACCCTCCTCTTTAGTCTCCACGCTGGCTGTGAAGATTTTCAAAGGAAAGTGCAGGTTAATTTGCTTGTTTTTCTTTATATTTTGTATTTTATTGTCTTGTATTACACTACAGGATTCTAATCATGTTTTTATGAATATTTTTGGGTTGTGAATCATCTGAGTTGAAGAATCATGAGTTCCCATTATTATGAAAAAATTCACTGTGATACGCAAGTGCTTTGGATTACGTGCAGGTATCTGAACAAATTATGCTTGTAAATCAGGGTTTTACTTTAATGTAGACTTTCCTTATTCTCTCACTTCCTTGAGGTAACCATTGTTTGAATCCTTACAGACCTTGCTTTTTTGTTCAAATACATGGACACGTACTCACATATATACACAGAATTGTGTTTTATATCTATTATTCACTAACTTCAATCTATTCTTCTGGCAATTCTTCCATGTAAGAGCATAGAAATTACCTCATTCTGCTTTGCCCCATAATTTTTTTTACGGAGGAAATACTTGTTTATTTTTTATTGGTACACTGGAATATACATGGTGGTAACATTCCTCACAGGGGATTCGTCCCCGTCCGTGATACATCTCGCTTCTTCTGTTTTCCCCTTCCCCTTCCCGCTTCAAACTTCTTCCCCTACTTAACTGCAAAATCTTTGTTTCCAGTTTTTCCTTTTGTTCGCTCTTTTTTTCTTTTCTCTTTCTTTCTGCCTTCCCCCTCCCACCCCAGGCCAGACGTCTCTTTCTGTCTATGTCTGCCTTTTCTCATTTGAACATTTTCTTCCCCTTTCCCAATACCTGTTATACATTTTGGTCCTTATTTACACTTTTGGTTTCTCACCAGAGAAACCATTCGATACTTAAACACATGTGTCTGATTTATTTCATTGAAGAGTGTTTGACCCATAATTTTAAAAAACACATTAAAACGAGTATATGAATTAAACTGGTACAGAATGTATAAGTGCAAGGTGACCAGCCCCCCGTTCTTCTCTGAGGTCACCGCCTTTAACCAGCACAAGTGGAAGTCCGGGGTGGGAAGCCCCCTGCCCTACCCCTGTTAGTCACATCTTAGAAACTACTTTTAGTTCTGTTCCCTACTTTAGCGTCCGTTCTCTCTATCTGGTTTGCTTACACCAGGAATAGCTCTGAGCATTTCTCCTGGCACCGAGTTTGTGCGAACGCCCTTGGAGGTTGGAGTTGATCAGGCGCTCGCTCACCGCGGCCTGCTGGCAGCTCAGCTCTTGGCCCTGCCCCGCGGGCTGATGCATCTCCAGGCTGCAGTCTTCACACCTGGGTCTGACCCAGTGCCCCCGGAGCTAACCTCCTGCTCCTAGCAATCCATCGCGCCTGCTCCCACCCCAGGCCAGACGTCTCTTTCTGTCTATTGTGAGTCTGCTTTGCTTTCATCCCTGAAGTCTGTCTCAATGCAGCCACCAGAATGGTCCCTCAGTAAGAAGCTAATATCTTGCAGAGTCTCAAGCTGAGGAGCCTTGCTCCTCTCTCCCTTGTCCCCTGGCCTTATCCCGACCCTTCTCTGACCACCTGCTTAATCTGCAAACCCCCATTATGCCTCCTGTCCTTTTATTTTTTTCCCCATCTACCCATCCCACGTTTTATTCATCTGCCTGCCTCCCCCCTACTGGCCGGGAGCTGCCCGGGCAGGGTGTGTGTCTGTGTGCGGTGGACAGCAGGGCCTCAGCCGCGTGCTGGGTCAGGGGACAGTTACCAGAATCTTCTCAGGAGCTTGCCATTCAGATCTTTCAGATTCATTACTGGCTCATGGGTCTTTGACCCCTTCTTAGTTGACCTGGAGAATAGGGCCCAGTTTATAGTTAAATTTTCATTTTATTTAAAATAGTGTACTCCTGGTTCAGTTTAGAGGAAGAAAGCCTTCTAAGAGATCACTAGGGGCTTTTTTTAAATGTAACACTAGAACAGGTATGTTATGGATTACAAACCGGTGGTCAACTTAGCACCAGTTGAATTAGTTCAGCTGGTGTTGAGTAAAGATGGCCCACCTGAAGAAAGTTGCCAGCATAAATAGGGATGTGGGGAAGAAGAAGGGGGCATTGTGGGTTCTTCCAAGAGTTGCTGTTTCAAGCCGCTGGTTCTCCTGGAGGTGCTTGTCATGCTGGCTTCCCCAATATGGATTCGGCCATTATCGTCGGAGGAGCTCGGGACCTCATCGGTGAGAGTGGCTGTGTTCACGTTGCGGGAGCCCTGCTCCTCACAATGAGCATCGCTTCCTGGCTCCGGAGGGGAGGCTGTGTGCTGGAGAAGCTTGTCACGCTGGGCTTCCTGACCTGTGCTCGACTGTTCTCATCGTCGGAGGAGCGCGGGACCTCATTGCCGCTGGGGATGGCTGTGGTGCTCTTCAGGGCAGCCCCGCTCCTTATTTTGAGTGTGACTTCTCAGTTCCCATGTTGAACCCTCAACCCACTGCACGGCTCCTTCACCCTGCTGGCATAGACTTTCTAGCTCCACCGCTGACCTTTGGCCTTCCTGGCACAGAACCGTAAATAGACTGGCATGAGTCTTTATTGTGAGCTCTTAGATTCCCAGTTGGAACTGTGGGAGGCATTGTCATGTGTTTTGGGTCTCTAGCGGGACCCTTGCATGATTCTGCTGTGGGATCCAGGCCCTCGGCTAAATATCCTGGGTCTTAGTGTTGTAGACAGATTTTCCTGCACTTTCTTGTGTTTAACTTTGGGTGACTATTATAAAACAGTATTACAAACCCTGTGTCCTGTATGTAGTTGTTCTCCATGTAACCCCTGACTACAACAAGGTATCTGTGATGGATTGAATTGTGTCCTCCAAAGACATGTTGAAAGTCTTAAGCAGAGGTCCCTCAGATGGGACCTTTCTGGGGAATGGAGTTATTGCAGGTCTCACAAGTTAAGATGATGTAGATGCAGTAGGATGGGTCCTTAATCTAGGATGATGGCGTCCTTATCAGATGCTACCTCTTGTGCCTGGTGTCCTCATAAACAGAAGATTTGGATGCAGACATGCAAGAATGCCTTGCGAAGCTGGAGACAGAGGTCGGAATGACACTTCCCAGGCTGGGGAGTGCCTGGAGCTTCTGGAAGCTGGAAGAGGCAGGGGGAATCTTTGCAGAGACTTGGGAAGAAATATGGCCTGGTAGATACCTTGATGGTGGACTTTTAGTCTCTGGAACAGCCAGAGAATAAATTCTGTTGTCGTGAACCACACAACTTGTGGCCCTTTGGTATGGCGATGCTGGCCAGCAAAGTACTCAGTAAGGAGGGGTTCAGTTCTCAAGGGATAGGCCTTTTGCACAAGTGTTGCTGCCCCTACCAAAAGCAGCTGTATTTAAGAAAAGGTAGGCCTCTGGTTGGAACAGGCCCACGAGCCAAAGGTTCCCGGGGTACAGGCAGGGGAGAGAAGGCTGTTTCTTTATTTGGCCGTGACCTTGACTGAATCAGGAGAGGAACCCATGACTAAGCACCGTACGAAACATGCTGGTTTGCTCTGGCTGCCTGCAAGAAATTCATAACCACCGGTGTGGCTTCAAGACACTCAGCTCTTGGAGCACGGAGCTCCTCTGACTTGTGATTGGAAAAGAAAAGTGGGAGTCACTTCGGGCTGCCAAACAACAAACCATTACTAGCAAGCCAGGTGAAAAAATATCCAAGTTGGCCGAGCAGCCGGGATTAGGAGCTGTCAGTCTGGATCTTGCAGAACAATAATTATTTCCATCACGAAGACCAGCTGCCTGTAGACTCGTTGGGACGGGCCCAGCTTGTTGCCTGGGGAGGGTGGTGGAGGCGAATGGAGCGAGGCGCCTGTGTGCGGAGAGCCACAGCGCCCATCTGTCACCCAGCGCGTGACGCCGTTCTCCTCACTGCCTCCTGATTTGCCTCAGTTTGGCTCACTCCTTAAGGATTAGCCAGCCTCAACAATCACCATTAAACCTTCCCCAGCCGCTTCCATCCCCACCCATGCCCTCCTTCTCTGACTGCCTCGTGCTGATGCTGCACCGACCTGCAGCCTTGGTGTCACCCGGGCTCTGTTAGACAGCAGATGCTTGGGGCTAGGAGCATGGCTCAGCCTGTGTGAGCCGCCGTGTTCAATCCCCAGCGCCAAAGGAGAAAGGGCAAGAGGAAGGAAGGCAGACTGCCCTGGGCCAGGCCTCCCCGGCCGGAACTCACAGTCTAGCGGACCCCAGGCGGTCTGGATGAAGCTGTGACCGGGGGAGCTCTGCTCTGTCGCGCTGGCTCTCCGACTGTTTTTTGGACCAGCACTGTCGGTTGCCCCCAGGAACACGTGAGAAATGAGGGCGCGGGCCCTACCCTAAAGCGAGCGAGTCTGACTCCCTGGAAGCCGCCTGGCGTCTGAAGTGATGCGGCCTCTGGTTGGGAACCACTTGCCTCTGATCGTCGGGCTTAGCGTCTAATCGTGGGCTTTCCTTCTGCGGGTGTTTGCCGCCCACTTCAAACGGGGACCCAAGGGCAGAAGCCACATCAGTTGTGTGTTTCTGGGCTCAGTCGAGCTGTCGGCATGGGGTGACAGATGTCCCGTGGTCACCAAGCAGTGCCTGTCTCTTCCCGCATGGGCTCTGAACAGCATGTGGAACACGGGGTCGGGCAGCAGCGGAAGGCCTCGCTCGCTCCGGCCTCTCGAGGGCTGAGTTCTTGAGGGGCATTGTGTGTGTGTCCTCTCCCAAACTGGAGACCATCATTCCTGTGCGGTTTCATTATCTCACTGCAGCCTGACTTGGTCCAGAATTCTGCCTCCCATAGTTTTATGTGGTTTTCTTCCCTGGAAAAAAAGTCATTTTTATTTGCTATTAAAATAAAGCAATGCTGGCTGATTTTCTTTTCTGGATCAATAAGTCCCTCATCTGGGCAGTGGCTGAGCTGGCTCCTCAGGCCTGCAGGACCGGGGAGAAGGAATCTCAGACATGACTAATGTGCAGCCTGCTACACTTCCTTCCCGGGAACTCATAAATCGCTGCCGCGCTCCACCATCGCACGTCCGGGGCCGGGGTGGCCGTCCTGGCCCCAGTCCTCTTCCTGCTAGGCTGGCCTCTCGCTTTCCGGCTGCCAGCTGCGGTTCCTTCTGAGCGCTCAGTGGGCACACAGCTTTCATCAGCCACAGCACCGCTGAGCGGGCAGGAAGAGGAAGAAGTCGTCTCCTGTATTCACAGGTATTTCACAGGCCAGGAAGCTCTGGGTTAAGTGGGGTGCAGTTGTTGAACCACACAACTCTCAGTTTAGGGACACCCTTATTGTCATTCATCTCGACATCGAATCTTAGACCCAGCACAGGACCCAGTTCCTGCCCAGGACCATCCACGGGATAGGAACTCGTGACCCAGTCCTGTGCGGGATCACACGAAGGCCCAGAACCCTAACTCAGAGACGAGTACTCAGGGCAGCCAAATCAAGCCTCTGGAGGGGGCACAGGGAGCCCCAAGGTAGAGCTGAGTTGTGGCCTCACCCAGGGGCTGCAGGAAAGGAAGTTGGCAGAAAGAACTTTGAAAGAAAAGACATCACGGGTTTCCACCCACTGAAATGCTGGTTGTAAGCTGATTTATAAGAGTGGGAAGGAGCAGGATAATTCCACATAAAACCGAGGCACACGGGAAGGTAATCTATTGGGGGCTGGAAGTGGGAGACGGTGGGGCCTCGTTAGAGAGCCTTCTGGTAAGAAAAATGCCCACATTGCCCATGTGTTTGCATTGATGCTGCTTGGTCACCCATTAGTAACTAACATTATTTCTATTTTAGCAAAAGTGCCAGGGAGTTTGCTTAGGTTGCAGTCAAAGTGAGGAGACAGCTTCAGATTCTCTGCACCCAATTTCTTCTAGGACGACCAGCTCATCCTGATTGACCCAGGACTTTCCCAGTCAGAGGACGGCAAGTCCTGCGTCAGCCCAGGGCAAACCGTGCTCCTCCCTCCTTTTGCCCTGTCGGGGATGGGAATTCTTGCCAGGAGCCACCCTGGCCTCAGAGTCCCCGAGTTGGACCTGTTTTGCAGAGCAGATGGGTGCCTGGTACCAGGGCAGGCTGCCGCTCCACAGCCCACAGGCGTCTGGATGGAGCCTGCAGCCCTGGGGCATCCTCACACGCCATGTGCTGGATCCGCAGGTCATCCTTAGGGTCACCGCCTGCCTCATCCTACTTTACTTCAGGCCAGGAGAAGCTGGACACGGAAGAGCCAGACAGGAAGAGGATGACTCACGCACCAGGGAGCCAATCCTCGATGGCCGTGCGGTGGGACACATTTAGGCTCAAGGGTCAAAACCTCACCCAGATGTAGCTCAAGGCAAAAGGGGCCTCAGCTAACGGACGGGAGTCCCGTGAGACAGGAATGAGTGTCAAGAGCAGGCCGCCACGTGGAGGGTGCCCCGAGCAGGCTTGCTGGGCTCTACAGGGTTCTGACCGCTGCTCAGGTGGGGACGAAGGTCTGGGGGGTGCTGGCCTCGCTGGCAGGGGGACCGGGATCCCTGGTAGCTGAGAAGTCTGGCACGTCCCTGGCAACAGCCTCACAAAGAGGAGAGTGCCCTGGGCGGTGGCAGGCGCTGTCACACAGTAAGGAGGACACAGACAAGCTGAGCCCAAAAGGAGGACCCTTCCAGGAGAGTCGAGGTAGCACAGCCCTTTATCCCGCGAGCGAGCGGGGCGGTCACTGGGCCCTGGGGGGAGAGGGCAGCAGGGGAGGAGGAGGAGGGATGTCAGACTGGCCCAGCTAGACAGCTCCGTCTACACAGGAGGAGGAGTGTGAGGGACGGGCACTTCTTTCCTTCAGAGTTCAGGCCCAGGGCGCCAGACTTGGCCCAGCTGGTCTCTCGGGCTCGCGGAGCTCCTGTCCTTTGGAGGGTGGCATCCTTGGGTCTCAGGGCTGCTACTTCCTTTCGCATGCTTCTGTCTAATCCGTGCCGTTTTCCCTTCTCTAAATCCTTCTGTCGGTCAGATTATATCCACCGCTTAAAGCTCCTCTCTCTCTCTCTCTGTTTCGGTGTTTTGAGACAGGGCCTTGTTGTATATTCAGGCTGGTCTTGAACTCACTATGTCGTCCAGACTGGCCTCAAACTCATGGTGATCCTCCTCCCTCTGCCTCACCGAGTGCTGGGGTCGCAGACATGTGCCACCACGCCGAGCTCTTTTGCTTTCCAGAGCAGTTCAACTTTTAGATAAATGACAATATGCAAATTCCATCTTCCTGGGGGCCCTTTATAAGGGTTTCCTTTTTGTAGGTCACTACTTTGCATTTAAACTGTTCTGTTTTGTGTTCTGTGCAATTAGTGTTTCTAAAAACCTGGTAGCAGAGCGGGCCCTCAATGCAGAAAAGCCAGAATTCTGAAATCTTTAGGGCCCGGCAGGGTCAGAGGTCTTGGCCACAAGGCCAGCAGAGTCCCCGCCCTTTCCAGCTCACCAACACCTAATTCCCGGCGAGGTTAACAAGGTGGACCACCCATTTTTACAGTGAGAATCACGGCCCTGCAGAGACGGGTGCACGGGCCAGGAAAGAGTGTGGGCCACGCGAAGAGCTCAGTCCATTACGGCATGATCTGGAAGGGAGGCCAGCTCCATTACTGGGCTCGAGGGAACATCCCTACCACCCTCCTCCAAGACTGCTTCACGACCTGGCCAGAAAGGGCCCCAAACAGGAGGCCTGCGTCTCAGGCCGTCAGCAATGCTAAGTGTGATCCCATCCTGTGAGCTGTCGGATCCTGGGGCCCAAGGTGGTCTCGCAGACATCACTGGGAAGCACTAGAGTGGAGAAGAGGAAAACGCGGGCCTCGGCAGGAGCAAAGGAGGATGGAGCTGCCCTCCTGAGGCCGCCTGGAGGGCTGGGTCTTTCCCAGGGCCGTGTGCTAACTCTCCCTTTTGCTGTTCTTCCTCCTTGCTACTAGCCCTGGACCACAGACTTACGTCAGTCATCTCGTCTTACTGCACAAACCCCAAGTCAACGGGGTGAGCGTGTCTCTAGTGCTGGGAGCCCTCCCTCTCTGGGAGGGAGGGGATGTGTGAAGTAGAGCACCACCAGCAGGGCAGGGCGGCGTCTGCTGTCGTGCACGGAATAACGCCTGGGTCGTCTGGGACAGCCCATGACCGAGGCGCCACGCTGAGCAGGAAGTCGATGGGCAAGCGAGAGTGCGCCCAGGACCCGGGAGGAGAACAGTGGAGATCTGGGGAAGCAGGGGTTTCGGGTGACATGCTTTCTGCAGTTCCCACCTGGATCCTGACATCCCTCAACCTCAGGTCGGATGGCCTGAGTTCAAGGAGGGTATGGGGTGGAGTCACTGAGGCAGGAAGACCAACATTGCTGGGCTTATATGGACTTTCTTCTAGAAAGATCATCAGACCTGCTAAATGTCTCCTAAAATGTTGGGAGCCGTTGAAGCTGGAAAATGACCCACACAGGAACTTACCGAAGTAACAAAGAGCACCTGGGTCAACCACGTGAAAAATGTTCCCACAGCCCAGCAAAACAGGAGGCTCCTAAACAATCCAGGCCTGGGTTGCTGGGCAGAGGGGCTGAAATTGACGTCATCCTTCCCAGTATATAAATAAAGGGCAGCATTGGTTGAGCAGAACCTTTCCTCCCATCAGGAGGGTAAGGGCTCCATCTGACTCCAGCTTTGTCTCTCTCTTTATTTTCTCATCCTCTCTCGGTCCTTCACCCCAAGAACCGCAGGAGCCACGTGGGTCGCAGCATTAAAATCCCTGGAAATCAGCGTAGGTAGATGATAGACGAGCTTGACAGCGAGAGTCGGGTGTTTTTGGTCCAAGGGGCTCGGAGCGCTCTCAGCTGTGTGTACGTGTCCTTTTCTACACAGAGCTGCCCGGGCTGAGCGAACAGGACGGGGCCCCGTGGAGACACAGCTGTGACCCATGAAGTGCTGCGGGGGCATCTGCAGGAAGGGCTAGCAGCGTGGCGAGGGGCTGATCTCTCCTCCAGCCCCGGGGGGAAGATGCGAGTGCGGGCGGACTCGGGTCAGGTGGAGGACCCAAAGAGAGCAGCTGCAGCCGCAAGAATTATTCAACACAAGAGCGCGTGAGGGCGGTGAGCTGGGGCTCCCTCCACGCCTGAGCTAGGTAGAGGTGCTTCCCGCTGAGCAAGGGCAGGAGTGCCCGTGTCACAGCCTCAGAAAGCCAGGGTGACCCAGTGCTGGGTCCTTTCCTGCCATGCTGTGCCCAAGACACAGTGGGGTGGGACCGCGTCTCACCTGGCTTTGGTAGGACAGAGGCTCTGCTCCAAGGAGACGAGAGGAGGTATGGAGGAGAAAGAGCCCGAGAATGGGATGGGAAAGGTAAACTTCCTTTTTAAAAAAAATCACTTTTATTACTATGTGTTTGTAGTACTTACAGGTTACATTCGTCACGGGGAGTTGGCAGGTACATGGCATCTCTTAATTCTTTTTTTATGTCCTGTTTTCCTTTCCTCTCTTCCCTTCCCTCCACTTCTTGGCCCCTTCTTCATCTAGGCACAAAAGGGGTCACTTGGGGTGTTGGTAGGAGTGGGAGGGTCCCCTCCCTGTAGGAAGGTCCTTGTATAGGACGCTTTATCAACAGTTCTGAAGTCCTCCGTTACTTTGATGCAGTTTATATCCCCCGTTCTGCAGAAGAAAGGAGGAAAGACCTGTCCGGGTCACACAGCTACCAAGCAGAGGGCCGGCCAGGTCACACCAGCTACGACTGGTTGTCAGCTACCGGTGAGCCTTTGTCAGACTCGACCTTGAAGCACACCATCAAGCAGCACGTGTCAGGAGATCGCTCTCAGAAAGCTGAAGAAACACTCAGGTCCTGGCCTCACAGGGCCTTTGCTTAGTGTCCCCAAGATGTCTGGGTGACCTGAGTCTAGATTCTTACTTGACATTTCTGATTCTCTGAGAAGTCATCTCTTTGGGTCTTCAGACTCACTGGCCTCTTGACCAGTGAGGGGTGCACAAGTGTCTCACTCCAGGAGATGGGGTCCCCAGGGTCTCTCCCTCCAGGATACAGGGTCCATGTGGTCTCTCCCTCCAGGAGAAGGGACCCTCAGGGTCTCTAATTCCAAGAGACAGGGTCAATGTCTACCCCCAACAGGCCACTCTTTCTTTCTGCAGTTGTCAGGAAGACTCTGCAGACACGGCATAAGGCACCAGGTAGAAAGCTTGTATTCACTGACACCTGCCCGTGATCAACCCTGACAGTCACCCAGGAGCTGGTGTCCCCAGGGCTGGGGTGAGCGCCAGGCTGTGGCCGGGCCCCAGACCGGAAGAAGCCAGGGAAGGTCCTGCCTGAGAAACGGCCCAGGAGGCTGAGCTGCTCTGCGCAGGCTCGGTGAGTAAGAGCCACCTGGAGCTTTGCTCCGGCTCCTGAGTTGTCCTGCAGAACCCTGGGCTGTCACTGTCCAGAGTGGGCCCTGGGCCTGCCTGTGCAGCTTGTGGCTGACATTTGCAATGGCGCTGCATGGGCTGCCATCAGATTCTGGGGACACGGACCCCCAGCAGTCGTCAAGAGCGGTTGAGCAGAGGCATGTGCGGCACTCATCAGTTCCGCCTCAAAGAACCTCAGCCTCAGGAGCCGACGTGGGGTGGCCTCCTCTGCGGTAGCACGTGGTGACCCATCTTAGGGGCAGGAGTGTTTGGTGTCCTCATGCAGAGCTTTCTTCTGCACGCCCTGCTCCTAGACCACTGGTTCTCATTCTGCCGTCTGGGCCCAGGGACCAGCACCCTCCCTGGAGTAGCACAGGGCCTGCGCGCGTGTCCCTGTGGGTGTCACCTTGGCTCCCCGCATCCTCCTGTTCGGCTCATGCCCCATACTCAGCATTCACAAGGGTGGATTACAGTGCGTCCACCCTTCCACACCCTGCAAGGAGTAGAGGGGCGCGGCTTCCCCGGGGGACTCCAGCCTCACTGCTGCAGTGGGGTGAGCACAGGACACTGGGTGCTGCTGACGCCGAAGCCCAGCCTGGCTGCCGTGCCTGTGAGCTCCGTGTCACGCTCGGGACTGCGGAGCACCTACCGTGACCGGTGAGCAGCTTCCTGAGCACCGCAAAGCCAGCTTGGCCAAGGAGCAGGGCAGGAAGGGACCTGGGTGTCACTTCCCACGTGTGTGTTCTTCCTAAAGAGGCGGAGACAGCTGCTTCCCCCACCCGCTCCCAAAGGCAAGGCAACAGCAGGTGTTCTAAGTTGAAAAATAAGGCAGAGCACCAGCTGTCCTGGGGAACACTGGATACCCTTGGGAGAAGAGCCGGTCTGGCCAGTACACCCTCGCATGGCGAGTCAAGGTATGGATCTCGCCAGCAGATGGGTGGAGGCATGCGGGAAGGGTGCAGAATGGAGTCTAGCACATAGAGGTCAGGACTGAGAGGGCTGCGATCTAACCTCACTTCTCTCCAACAGCTCCCTACACCCCAGTCCCCCAGTGCAGGCCTCGAACCACGCCCACATGGCCACACCAGCCTCATCTTGCCGTCACACCTACCTGAGCCTCCTTCCCTGATCACTGTTGCCCGGGACATCAAACCTGCTGGCTGCTTCAGCAAAACGCACCCTGGCTCCTGCTGGTCACCCGGCTGAAGTGCCAGGGAAAAGACTGATGGGGAAATGAAACTCTGCTCTTCGCTCCCGTGGTGGGCTGTAAGCCACAGCCCCTGCGGCCACGCTTCTCTCTGCCACCCAGTGAAGCTGCTCCAGCTGTTACGGCTTTGCAGTTGGGCCTGGAAATCTAGGATCCAATTGTGGCTGTAGCCATGAGGACCGTGGGTGGAAAGCTGGAGCGGTGTGTGTCCAGGAGACTGTGGGTTCCCCCAAAGTCCCGGGATGGCCTGTTTTTTTCCAGGATTACATGGTGTTTTCCTTCACTACTGTCTGGTTTTGGACTACTGCCTGCCCAGGGGCGCTGCCTGCTCAGGGGGTGCCAGGCGGAGGGGCAGAGGGGATGCTAGGGTCGAGGAAGAGGTTCCAGGAGGTCAGAGAGCAAGTCATTTGGACACCTAGGGACCTAAGCTCTAGTGCGGTTCTGTCCACCCTCTCCAGATGCTGTCGTGCCCACTGCTGAGGACTTGGTGGACGGGCTAGGCAGGAGCTGCCTTGAAGCCCACTGTGGCTTTGGGGCCCTTCACGGTTCTGGCTTAGAAGGACTGGGCTTCTGAGATGGTTTCAGAGTGGCCTGACAGCTCTTGGTTCTGCCTTTTAAAAAGAAAAACAACACCCATCATCTCTGTACCTGTGTCGCACAGCATGACTTCATTATAGAAAGCGCGGAAAACAAACGCCCAGCTTGCATGTGTGGCCTGCAGCAGCGGGGCCCCTGCCGCTCGACCGAGGTTCGGATTTATCTGTTGGGCCAGATCGGTTTTCCTGGTTTTAACACCACTTTCACGACTAGGCCATGTCTGTGCATGTTGTTCCCACGGTTTTGAATGCTCGACTATCTGCAATACTTAGATGCTATATACAAAACGCTGGTTCAGATGGATGCTTTGCTTAGGATAAATTCCCACTAGTGGGATTTGCAGCCAATGGACACCGTTATTTTCAAGATCCTTGAATACATTGCCTGAGTTTTCTTCCAAAGAGTTGCTGATTCACACACCCATCAGCAGTTTGATTAAATAGGTGCTTACTCAGCCAGTCCCTGGGAATAAATGTTCAACGCAGGCATAAGTCTGTTTCATCACACCCTTGCCAGCAATAGGTTTTAGTTTGCTAAGCCTAAACACATCTAAGATTTATTTTGGTTTGCGTCTCTCTGACCTCAGAGGGCCTGAATGTCCACGTCCACTTACGGATCTAAGCATGTTCTCGTGGTCTGCTTGCCTTGCCTCCTGGGCGGAGACATGCTCTGGGCAGTAGAGTTACCCTTTTTCATTCCTGTGTTAGAGGTCTCCAAGACTGGGCGAGTCCTGGAGTTCATTTGCTCCAAGCTCCCTAGCTGGATTGAACGGCATGCCCCCCAAAAGATGTGTCCATGGGACCCGCGAACACGACTGTACTTGGAAAACGGTCGGTGCAGATGTAACTAGGACAGGGAGTCTGAGATGAAGAGTACATACTAGATTGTCTGAGTGGGGCCTGGATCCAATTCCGGGGACCTTTCAAGAGAAAGGTGGAAGGAAACTTGAGGTAGAAAGTGTAAGTCCGCGTGACTGCAGTGACACTTCCTGGAGCCAAGGAGCTCCTGGAGCCATCAGAACTGAGAGGGACAAAAAGGGGAGCGTGGCCTCACTAACACTCTAACTGCAGACTTTTGGCTTCCAGAACTGGGAGAAGGTAAACAACCAAGGCTGCTGGGTGCAGGTCCTGGGCAGGGACCTCTCCCCGTGCTAGAGAGACGCGGAGCTTCAGCTTTCGCGTGCCCTGGGAAATGGATCCGCATCTCCTCAGGTGCCCCTGGGGTGGGACTCCGTTTGCAAGAGACGGGGTGGGTGGTGTGAGCACACGTGTCAGTGAGCCCGGGGATGAGCGTGCAAAGACCTGCCACCAGTGCCTGCGCGATGCTGCCGCAGCTTCTCGGAGTCTCAGGCCCTCCAGTCTCTGAGGTGCTCAGGCTGATGGTCCCCAGGGGATCTTTCTAAGAGGTGCTCTCGGGGGACAGCGGCTGCCTACCTGGAGCTGCATCCTATCTTCCTTCCAGGTGGACGGGTGCACCTCTCGATGCGCCGATGCGCTGACCCTGGCCCAAGACTCAGTAGGAGGATTTGGGACACAGCCCAGTAAGATGTCTGCGCATGCGCAGTTCTAGGGCCGGAAGAAGAGCCGCGAGTCTTGGAAGCCCTCTGCCTGGCTCCGGTCCCGCTGCAGGATTGTGCAAAGGACCTAGAGCCACATGCTCCACTCTGCGGGTGCCACGCATGTGACCGTCGAGTACTTCAGGTGTCACTAGTGCTACCAAGGTCCCGAATTTCTAGTTGTATTTAAGTCGATTTAAAATAAAGCAAATAAAATTTACTTAATTCAGTTACTGGAAAAATGTTTGGAACAACAGATTCACATTTAGACTATGTGAATTTTGAACTGCAAGTGTGTGACATCTAAATACAGATCAAGCATTTGTGGAGAAAATTTGGTGTCCCAATTGAGATGTGCCGTTAAGTGTTAAATAGATACCAGATTTTGAAGAATTCATACAAATGCAAGAATGTGAAATGTCTCTAACGTTTTCATATTGATTATGTGTTGAAATGATAATATCTTGGATTTGCTGGATTAACTAAAATCATATTGAACTTTATTTCCCTGGCTGTTGCCTCTGACTTGCTCTGTGGCTCGGGGCAGTTCCACCAAACCCTCTGGGTCTGCCCCGCGCTTTAACTGAAGTCACAAGCAGGAAGGCCCCTGCGCTCGTGGCTGGCTGCGGCTGGCTGCAGAACCGTGCTGGGTGGGAGGGAGGGGTCCAGCCACACGTCGAGGCCGAGGCTCAGGCCCCTCCAGTAGGGGGTGTGCTGGAGACCACAGACTCAGACCTAACGGCCGGCACTGCTGTCTAGGAAGCAGATGCTGCCCCTTGTCTGTTGGGTCTGGTAATTTGGTAACAGCCACATCTTTTGGCCTTCTGGAGACTTTCATTCCCACTGAGTGCTTCCAAGTTGGGCCAGGGCTGGGGCCTGCCCTTCTGCCTGTCCCTGGGCTTCGGGGCTCTGCCTAGGGCCAGGCCGGGTGGGCGAATAGCAGAGGGGACCTCCCCTGCCCTTCTCTGGCCTTTCCAGTCTACTCCAGGCAGCCCCTGGGGGTGAGCACGCTCAGGTCTGTGAGAGCCGCCACTGAGGACCTCGGGGCGGCAGAGGACGGCGTGGGCGCCTCTCTGGCCTCCCATTGCTTAGCTCTGCACAGCAGCTGCTTTAGAGCCCCTGGGATTTCCCTAGAGGGAAGCACTGGGTGTCACTGAATCTTCAGGCAGTGCGAGCAGGGGAAGGGGCTTAACAGTACAGAGCTGGGCCAGGAGAGGCAGGATCCCAGCCTAGTTCTGAGCAACACCAAGAATTGGGATCTTGAAAGCAAGTTTCTCACAAAGACCCAGAACTGCAAACGCCTTCCAAGCGGGCTCTAGACCTCCCCGCGCAGAGGGAGGCTTGTCCTGGCCCCGGGGCTGAGGTGGGGATGGTTCTCCGCACTCCCTGCCACCGGGCCTGTTGCAGGAGCCCATAGCCAGTAAGCCCTGAGGGAGGAAGCCCGGTAGAGGGCCAGCCAGGCGAGGGTTCGGAAGTCCCCCTTTGCTCTTTAAAAGTTGTGCCAGTGACAGATGTTCAGTGAAGGGAAGCGGCCTCGCTGTCCTGTGCGGGTCTGGAGTCGCAGCCATCTAGCTACACGGTGGAGAGGGGCTGATTACCCCTCTGGACTCGGGGCGCTGTTTCCCACATGGCCACTGGGTGTCGCCATCGCTCCATGAGTGCACCTCCCCGCCACCGTCTGAGGCTCCTTGGAGGCTTACTGGGTGCCGGCCTGTCTGTGACAAGCGTGTGTCCCCTCCTCTGGGCTCTGTTCGGGAGACAGTGTTTGCCTCAGCCAGTGGAGGCGGTGTGAGCACAGGCCGTTTGCAAGCGGCATCAGCACCGTGTGGGGCTGTGCTTTTCAGGCCCGCTGGAGCGGTCTGCAGGGTGCGGGCTCAGGGAGCAGCCCTGCGCCTCTGAGGCAGGGGTGGTCAGACAAGCCATCTGCGGTGGGGAAGCCGCACCCCCCTCCCCCAGGCAGGCCCAAGCCTCCCCCCACACCGGGAGGCGGGGGAGGGGCTGCACCCACCACCCCCGCTTCCCCGTGGGCCTCCGCTGGGGTCCCACAGGGCGACCTGTGTATGGTCACCTGGCTGTTATGAACTGAGCTCTTCTGCGGTTCTGTCCCAGAGTGGGGGCCTGCTACAGGCTGAATCTTGTCCCCCAAACTGAACCCAAAGAACGTGACCTTGTTTGGAAGTAAAACCACTGCAGATATAATTAGTTACGATGAGGTCATACCGAAAAGGGGACATTTGGACACGGACGGTTGCCCTGCACAGACTGAGGCAGGGCAGATGACACTCCCACAGCCCAGTGAGGGCCACAGACACCAGGAGGTGGGGGAGAGCCGCAGGAGACACCGTGGTCACGGCCTTCCAGTCTCCAGAAGAGTGGGACCGGGAGTGTCCGTCCTCCGGTGCTCCTGCAGTGGCAGCCCTGCTGTGCTAATGCGGGTCCTGTCGCGTCCCTGCTGCCTGGGGCTCAGGCTGCAGACCACACACGTTCCTCAGGGCGGACCCTGCGGGCACTTGGCCCAGTGGCCTCCTGCGGGCGGGGCTGTGGCAGCCAAGATGCCTGGAAAGCGTTGGCACTGGGCGGGGTGCACATCTGGCTTTCACGAGTGGTGACCTGTGGCGCCCATTGCCAAGGCCCAGTGGCGAGGTGTGGACGCAGGCCATCCTTGCACAGGTCACAAGGTGTCAGTCCAGGAGCCTGGAGGAAGGGGCTGGGCAGAGGGCTGGGCAGAGTCTGAGCAGGGCATGGGGCATGCACGGCCGGGGGAATCATAGCTGTCCCAGGCCAGTCTGCCTCAGGCTGGTGGGTCCCTCCCCAGGGTCAGGAGGCAGCAGCCTCTGTGTGGCTTCCTGGGGTGCCACCACAGCCGGAAGTGTTCCCATGAACCCTGGAGTGGCCATGAATGAATGGCAGGTGGGCAGAGGAGGCTGTGCGCTGGAGAGTTTGGGCTGTGGAGGAATCCCAGAAGGGTTCTTGGAGGAGGCACTGCTTGAGCAGGCTGGATGGTTTGCCCTGGAGCAGGGAACAGAGGTTCTGGGAGGAGAGGGAGCGTGGCGTGGATGGCAGGAGGACTCTGGGTCACTCCGGAGGGCCCGACCACTGGCCATGGCATGACCTGCACTGGCACATCTGAACTGTGTGCCTCCTCATCCCCATAGCTCCCCGCTCCTCGCTGCCCGCTCGCTGGGCTCTCCGCACCTGTTCTCCCGGCCTTGGGCCGGCTCTGCGTGCTGAGAGCCTGCCCCGCGGGTCCAGGCCCAGATGGCACTTGTTGCCTCCGCTTCCCGTCCCTCTCGGCCTTCCTCGTTGGCCTCCCTGGGCAGAGACGATCACTAAAAGCCCTGTTCCAGTCAGTGCTCCGCAGAGCCTGGGCTTCCAGCTCGTTGGATGTTGGGATCCACACCCCCAGCCTGCGGGGTGTCCCTGCTGGGCCCAGCGGGGTGCACAGGAGTCCATCCTGGCCATCCAGGAAGCTGCGGGTCTGCAGAGGCCCTGGCGATCTGATCTGTCCCAGTGTCTCCAGGGTACTTGTCCTTCCAGCCAGGACCTGGGCAGGGGCAGTAACAGCAGCGTGGGTCCATCCTGCGTGGGTCTCTGCTGGTCGTGTCCTGGGGCACAGGGTCAGTCAGGCTGCTAACCAGGCCAGATTCGCAGAACCTGGCTCCCTGGTCCAGGAACAGCGCCGGCAGAAACAAAATCCCCCGTCTGTTTCCCACCAGCACTGGGAATTGAGGTATGCACGGAAATACAGCTCATAAATGGATGGACTTTATTTTCGCTGTTCCCAGGCTTTAATTTCCAGAAACAAAATGTCAGTGTTATGGCTGAAGTTCTCTTAGTTTTAGGAAACACATCATAACCCGGAGCTGTTTATGCATAGTTCATATATTATATGACAAGGGTGGGTTTGGGAGTAACGCGGGGTCAGGGCACTGTGGTTACGCTGAAACGGGATGATCCGAGTCGGGATCCGTTCTTCCCAGTATTTATATTCCAGACCCTGCCCTTGCGCTCCCGCTAGGAAAAACAGGGAGTGATGTTTCTTCTGGAAGCCGAGGCTGCGGGGAACCAGCTGCCAGGGTGTGCCAGGCCCGTCACTCAAGACGTCTTGCGAGGGCGTGCGTGTGGGCGTGTGCACATGCGCGTGTGTGTACTAACACGTGTGGGCCGCGTGGGGCAGAATGCGGGCTGAGGCGGGAGGAGCTGGCACCGATTCTGCGCCCTCCTGACCAGAAAGACCGCCCCCCCCCCGCGCCCCGGCGGCACCGCAGAGCTCCCGCACCCTGGGGCAGCGCGCCCTGGGCGGCCTGGAGAACCGAAGCGCGCGGGGGGCTGAGGCGGGCCTGGCGCTGAGCCGGCGGGCTCCTGGGTCTTTCAGTGGACCCTGGTGCGCGGAGACCTGCTGCTGCTTTGCCCGCAGCGCACCTCCTGCGGCACTCTGCTGGCCGTGCAGAGGGCCGGGGCGGGAAGCCGGGCCCCGCGGCCTCCACGCTCCAGGGAGAAGGCAGCGCTTCTGCGGGACAGCCCCTGCAGGCGCTTTCATAGCCTCATTTATGAGCAGAGCAGCAGTTCAGCCCATCTTTTTACGAGATGCTTGGAAACGGAAAAGGCACTCCTCGCTCATCCGCTGCAGGAGGGAAGTAACCTGTCGCCCTGGAAGCAGCGCTGCTGCCTGCGGACCTGGCCCTCTGTCCGGCAGCCGGGTGCGGCCCTGAGCAGGTAGGTCTGGCCCGGCCGGCCGGCAGCACCGCCTGCCTCCTCTGGCGTTCCCTCCCAGACCCCGAAGCGGACCTGCAGCAAGCAGCACAGACCGCTTGGGCCCAGTGTGTGTTCACACTGAGCGGGACTTGGGCCGCCTCGCACGGGAGCTTCGCTCCTGTGTCTGAGAAGCCGCCGAGGCCCATGCAGAGCAGGAAGACAGAGCCTGTGCTGCAGAGGGGCTCCGGCCTAGGACCGATGATTGCGGGCAGCCTCTCAGTGCAGCGTACTCTGCGCTTCCGGTCCTGGGGGAAGACCTCACCACCGCTTCCGGTGGGGGCAATACGGCTTCCGGCAGGTGTCACGCAGCTTCCGGCAGGTGCTGTGCGTGGGTTGACGGAGATGCTCAGTCCCTGCCAGATCCCTGCCCCACCTCACCCAGGTTCTTAGAGCCGGAAGCACCGGGATGGGGTGAATGAGAAAGGATTCCTTGCTAATCACGCATCAGCAGTATCTGACCTCAGGATGCTGCATTTGCTGCCTGCCCGGGGCAAGAAGGAGACCCAGGAAGAGGGGGACTGTGAGGTCACCAGGGCCACCTCCTGCCCGGAGACCGTGGCCGAGTCCTGGCTGTGACAAGCACTGCACACTGCCCATGTGTAAACTCCTCAAAGGCGTCAGGCTGGCCCGCCGCCTGCGCAGCACCGTTTCCGTTTGGAAATGGGCCCCGTTCACAGTGACGCTTGCTTTCTGTCCCCGAGGCACCATGGGTGGCGCTCTGCAGGCATGGTCACATGCACCCCTAGCACAGCGCGGCACACTCCTCCTCGGCGGGCGAGGCGGGAGCCATGAGGTGGCAGAGAGGCTGAGCCTGCCTCCTGGGGACGGTGGTCCTGTCTTGGGGAGTCTGGCTTCTCCCTCAGAGGCACGGGATGTGCATATTTTATATTCCCAATCCCATTTTGCCATGCTACGGACTTTCTGGATGCCTGGATATTGGGCAGCATTTGTTTGGGGTTGGGAGATATTTATTCCACAGAATGTTTCTTCCAAATGTTCTTGAGCCAGTTCTTCCCCACTCTTGCCGGAAGCAGGGCAGCGTGACCTCCCAGCCTTCTTTCTTCTAACCGTGTTAAGGACGTCTTGGGGCTCCAGGCAGGAGAGAGTGACCTGGAGCCTGGCTAGCGGTTCAGGGTGCTGCAGAATCTGCCCCCTGGTGTTGTCCTAAGGGATCTGCTTCTGTCCCCATGAGCAGGGAGAGACAAGGGGCGGCAGAGCCTGCGTGTCTCCCAGACTGAGCTTCGTCTGAGCGGGCCGTGGTTGGAGCTGATAATGTGGGTTGTTGCGTCATCCCTGGGACAGGGTCTGTATTGTCAGAACTCGCCCAGGGGTGGAGCGGTGCCTGAGCAGGGTGCCCGCCTTCCTCCCTGTGAAGCTAACCGGGCAGCACGCATGCCGGGCCATCCCTGGGCAGGCTGCGGATTTCCAGACTGTGTGGGTTGGGAGTAAAGTGAGCCCGAAGAACCCATATTTTAAAAGTTAATGTTCGGAGAGGAGACAGATGAAGAAAATATTTCTTTTTCATTTTTCCTTAAAAGGTAATTTGGAAAAAAAAATTACCCTTTGAAATGTTGCCAGCAGTGTATAAACCAGAGAAAGTTCAGAAGTCCAAGCTCTACTCTGGTTTCAAGTGAATACTTAAGGATCCTTTATCATCATTCAGCGAGAATATATATCCCCAAAATTTCTCCAAAATTTGATTTTGTTCTCCATTTCAAAGAAAAAAAAAAAAAGCCTTACAAGCGCTGTCAGCCTGGTTTCCTAGGACATGGCAAATTCTCAGGACCCGATTGCGTTTGGGAGGGGCTGAGCCCCACAGCTGCGAGAAGGCGCCCAGGACGGGGCTTCTGGGACAGGACCTGGGCGGGGCTGTGCATCCTCTGGATTCAAATATAATTGATATTTAAGTTTCTCTCTGGCAATTTAAACTTTGATAGTTTATATCTCCACTTAACAGCATATTAAATCATTTTATAACCCGTAACAACTGTTTAATCTTTTCATTGTTGAAAAATGAGGTAATTGATCTAAACCATGTTGGAATATGCCAGGAATAACTTATTTCAATGTACCACCCTCACCATGCACTCAGGGCAAACTAGGGGCCTGTACCAATGCAGGGTGTACCCCAGCCTGCAGTGTGGTCTCCCCGGGACGGGGCCAGGCCTGCGCTGGAGGCTGGGGGAAGATGGTGGTAGGACGGCTAGAGCCCGAGACCTGGCCCTGAGAGTGGGGTGCTGCCTCTATCTAGGGTTTTGGCTTCTAACTGGGCACTGTTGAAAACATGCTTTTCTGGCTGAGAGTGTGCTCTGTGATTCCTCGCTGTGTTCAGCGAAGTTGTTTGAGCGCCATTACAATCAAAGTGCTCATGGCTGGGGGAGGGAGCGGGGGAGAGCGAGCTAGCAGAGTGCTTTGTTAGTCCAAAAACAAGCAAGCCTTCTCCTTGGGAATGACACCAAAGAATACCTTCTAAATGAAGTATGTTTCCCTTCAGAGATTACAGCATCGGGTGATCAAAGTCCCCTGGAAATAGCTTTTGGCAACTCAAGAGATTCTCTGTAACCCTTCTTCCATTCACAGGGCTGCCCTGTCCACTGAGCAGCAGCTGTGTGGCTTCGGAGGCCTGAGGAGCCAGGGCTGGGGACAGACAGGCGTTCTTGTGCTTGTGATGGCTTTGTGGCCTTGTAGGTCCCCAGGGGATCAGGGCATTGGGAGTCGTTTTGTTTCTCAGGGAAGTTGGTTGTGGTGCAAGGCTGTGTCCCCTGTCCGAGTAACACAGTACAGGCCCGGTCTAAACTTACAGCTTTGGCAGTCCTGGCACAACGGACTGTCATCCGCTACGTGTCCCAATGTCCTCCGTAGGGTAAGGAATGTCTGGCCCTCAGCCCCAGAGCGCTTTCTGGTTTAAGTTTAACGAAAGTCCGGGCAACCTAAATGTCTACCTGGCAGCAAGGAGGGGACCCTTCATGTTAATTATCGCTAAGTTGGACTGTCTCCTTCCCAGCCCTCTGTACAGTCCTCCACATTTGTATACATTTTATATGGTCTATTTCCATTATAAATTGCCCACAAATTAAATACAGATTTTCTCGGGAACATCTTTTAAAAAAAGGCACAGATCTGTGTGATATGTGTTTCTGGTATTGGAGGTGACGTGAACCACCACGGAGTGGGTGCTCAGTGTGGCAGCGCCCCAGCATGGAGGGCAGGCGTCTGGGCGCGGGCACCGAGGGCTGTGAGAGTGGGCATCCGGTGTGCCCAGCCTCCCTCTGGACACCACGACGTGACCCAGACAATCTGGAGCAGGGAGGGGACGAGAGGACGGGGAGGCTGTGAGCACTCTGTCTACTCCCCCAGTGAACCCCGGTGGGGGTGGCTGTGCTCGTCTCCTGTCGGCATTCCCAGCCCTGGAAGTGCAGTGCAATTGGAGTACGCGTGTGCATGTCCGTGTGTGTGCACGCGCGTGTGTCAGCCAGGGACGTTGCCAGCATCATCTCTTGCTAATAATGAAGCACTAATGGTCCATGAGAAAGAAATGAAAGCAGATTCAAGGTTGGTCTCCAGAGCCTCTCTTTACTCCCTTCCGTCTCCAGCTCTCTGCTGAGTGGAGAGCGCAGGGCGACGTTTACCAGACTCTGTGAAATTGTGCCTCACCTGTGCCTGGCTTGGCGACACCAGGCTGTGCTCTGGCTCCATGGCTCCTCCTGCCTTCTCCTCTCCCAGAGGTCCATGCTGCTTCCTAGTTCCTCTCCTCTTCCCGGTTTTGCTCAGTGACCCCTCCCTGACACTGTAGCTCAGCAGGTATCTCAAGCCCACTCCTGTCTTTTCCTCGCTTTATTTATTTTAAAATTCACATCTACTTAAGATGCTGTATACTTTACTTATTCTATTACACACTACTAAAACTAGAACTCACGAGGTAGGGATTTGTCTCACGTTCTAGCTGTTCCTTTTAGAGATGAGAGCACAAACCGCAACCCAAACCCACTTATTTATTGCTAAGCACCAATAATGAGGGTTTAGTTCAGAAAAAAAACAACTCGTACATTACATCTTTAAAGAAAACCAAATAACACGCATGCCATAGGTTCACCACTGCTGTACGAACACTCAATAAATTTGCTGAATGAATGCCTAAGGATATTCATTTGCAAGTCACTGCTATATGTTAGAGAAGAAAAAGTGTTGCAAAAATTGCTTTCAGACACTGAAGGCAAGCCAATTATCAGCAGTTACAAAAAAGACAGGTTTTAGAGATTTAAAAACAATACACAATATATTAGCCGTTGTTAATCTCCTATTATGTTGTTTTGAAATTCCGTATCATTGTTTTTGTTCTATTTTGTTTAAAAAAAGTTTTTTTTAAAAAGGGAATCCTTTTAAGGAAATCCAGTGCTGCCCTGAAGTGCACAGTGACACCGGAAGGAATGCGCAGTGACACCGGAAGGAATGCTCAGTGACACCGGAAGGAATGCGCAGTGACACCGGAAGGAATGCGCAGTGACACCGGAAGGAATGCCCATGGAGGCCAAGCTTATGGCCGGGGCGGGTGGCTGCTGTCAGGGGACTAGCGTCAGGACTCCTGGCCCAAGAGGCAGGTTCTCAGTGTCCTAGATGTCCTTTTCTTCTGTCTGGTGACACTATCATAGTACATGCTGCTCTGGGCTCTCCTCAGACAATCCTGGGAGCTCCTGGGGAACTGACGTGTTCGGGTCACACATCTCCCGGCCCCTGGTCCTCTGCCACCTGTGAGTCCGAGCTCCAGCAAGGTCCTGGCCCCGAGGTCTCCAGCTGCCCACCCTCAGGGCCTGCCGGGTGCTTCCCCCGGGGCCCACAGTGCCGTGATCTTGTCCATGTGAGATCTTCATTTGTTTTTGCCTGTTTCAAGCAGCCCCTGTACATCTCCTTGAGTCTGGGCTGCTTGTACAGCCAGGTCCCAGGCTCTGCGTGGACTCTTTTCTGCCCCATTCCAACCTGTCAGGCCTGGGGCAGCGCTCTAGGTCATGTGCAGCGAGCCTCCAGTGCACCCACTGCCAGGATGCACGGCCCAGGTTCCGCAGCTCCAGCCCTCGGGGCTGAAGGGAAGAGCTCCTCCGCGTCGCGCTGCACTGGGGGAGCTCGAGCAGGACTCAGCGGGGCCCACAGCAGGGCAAAGGGAAGCCACCTGCACAGAGAGCTGGAGCTGCTAGCCGGGAGCGGGCGCCTGTTGGAGGATGTGGTGCTGATGCAGTGCCCCCGCCCCGGAACCCGGGAAGGCCACAGCCACCTCCTTTCTCACCTTGCTCTGGGCTGGCCAGGGCATCAGGGCTTGTGCAGGGCTCATGAACAGATGGGGGACACTGTGGCCTTCCAGTGCCAGGACCCAGAGCAGAGTGAAGGCAGGGATCAGTGGCCTTGGGTAGCCAGAGCACCTGGCTTCATCCACCACCAACCTCCCCGAAGCTACAGGTTGGCACAGTGGACCTCCAGCCCCCCGACAGAGCAGCTCGTGACCTAAGCCACCTAACCTTCTTCCCTGCAGTTTTCCCTGCTGTGGAGTGGACACTAGACTCGTTTCTTGGAAAATTCTTTTAATGTTTGATAGCAAACTTTTGATCACATAGTTTTCTGTGCTATTCGATTTGTTAAATCCATGTGGGCATCGCTTTGGTGATAATAATAATAATAATGATAATAATAGTAATGATAATAAAGCAGGAAGTTGGGAAAAGCTAAGTGCTCTGTGCACATCTGGTGTCCGATCTGCCCCCTGGGGTGGGACTGATGACACACGGCAGGGGGCTGTTGTGCCCCCACCCGAGCCCGCACCCTGAGCCCGGGACACCCAGGCTGTGCAGAGAGCCTGTGCGGAGGAGAGGCAGCTCTGCCGGGTCAGGGCTGGAGGTCCACTGTGCCAGCCTGTGGCTTCGGGGAGGTTGGTGGTGGATGAAGTCGTCCTCACTTGGGTTTTATAAAAGGTTCTGTGGGGTCCATTAGAGCTGGGCGGGGAGCAAGAGAGCGATTTTTATGGGCAATTTACACATAGCCTTTTCCTGCACAGCGCCAGCTGGACAGCGGGCTGCTTGCTGGCTGCTCCCCCAGCACAGCCCCAGCCTGGAGCAGCCCCTAGGATGTGAGATCACACCTCACTAGTGGGATGCTCCCTGGGTCGGGAGGCCCCAGGATCCCCCAGGGCAGTGGGCCTCAGAAATGCTGGGGAGGAGGGGAGTTGTGCACCATGGTCTCCATGTTTCAAGAGAACTTGAAGTCTAGTTTTCCTGAGGCCAACCTGCCCTGTCCTCCCCGGAAGAGGCATGACGGGGGGCCAGCAGTGCCTCTAATCACGCAAGTCACCTGTGGCCTCCGAGGGGGGAGGAACAGGTGTGCAGAGGAGGCGCCTCTCTGGGCTCACACGGGAGGCCACAGGCAGGGCGCAGGGCGGGTCTCCTCCTACTTCATGGAGTCGCTTTAGATCAAAGAGAGGAGTTGGAAGGAGACGGTGGTGCTAGAGCAGCAGGGCTGTCCCTGGGCTGCCCTGCGCGTGAGGGGAGGGTGCAGGGGCCGTCGAAGACCCCCCAGCCTGTGCCTCCCCTGCACCCTCCTCCCAGCCTGGGCCTGGCACCACGAGGTGTCCCAGTGCCTCCACTGCCTTGGGCTCGTGGGAGAGCTGGGCTCTCGCGACCTTTGCCAGCGCGGTTGTCTGTCTCAGTTTGCCTTGTGCTGCTGCCATAGAACACGGCAGACTGGCAAGTTGGAAACAGCGGCAGCTGATGTGTCTCCCGGGTTGGGGGGCTGCGAGTGTGAGGTGGAGGGGCTGCGGCTGGAGGGCCTCTCTGCATAACCTGGTGGAGAGCGTCACACGCTGAGAGTTAGAGAATGTGAGGGAGGGAAGGGACCCACACCCATGGTTTTATCAGGAGCCCCCTCCAGGGATAACGAAGCCACCTGGGAGAGAGTCGCGTTAATGACCCCTTCAAGAGCCCACCTCTCAAGCTTGCTTTTAGGATTAACATTCCAATCACCATTGTCGGGGACACAGGGCACGCATCGCAGAATGACATCAGCAATTGTGCTGATGTGGCCACCGCAGGGGGGTGGCCTGCTCATGCCTTGACCTTCTGGGCACCCGAGGGATGAACTCGTGGTGTCAGCACCCACAATGCCCTATCCAGCAGGGGGCAGGGCTGGCTCCGAGGGGGCTGTGTGCCACTGGTTTCTGGGTGATTGGGAGGCAGTTCCAGGAGCCACTGCTTCTCCTGGGGAGCATTTCAGGAGCAGAGTGGGACGACTCAGCCTTGACCGTGCAGAGAACTGGGGTGATGCTGCCATTTCTTTGCCTCTGTCTTGTTGTCAGCATTGGTACGTGGGAGCGCTTTGCACTGTCACCGCCTTGGAATCGGTGTTGGAAGAGGAGGTGTATTTTGCTTTGTACTTGGTGTCTTGGGTTACGTAACTGGTCCTGACCCCACACCCAGGCGGCTCAGGTGGTGGCTGGGGAGAGATGGAGCGGGGACAGAGCGGGGTGTCTCAGCATGGGGTTGCTGTTGGCTGAGAGTGGGGCTGACCATCAGACACTGAACCTGGCACAGCTTCTCTTGCCAGCCTTCGGGCTCTGCTTTCTTTGGCTTCTCAGCCCTCTCTTCAGGTAGGCTGTCCACATTCTCCTCCTTTCTGTTTTGGGGACGGGTTTTATGCCCCAGGCTGGGTTTAGTAGCAGAAACCCCAGTGGTTTAATGGAACATGGATTTCGTGCCGGTGTCTTTTGTTCCTCAGAGATTGGGGAGGGGGCTCTGCTCTGTGTGGTCACTCTATGCTCTTGCTGGAGGAGGTCCACTGCCATGGAGCTGCGCAGTGTCGCTTGGCAGGAGAAGAGGGCTGAGGCGGCTTCCCCAGCTGCTTTTTAATGGTTCAGCTTGGGAGAGACAGACAGCATGTCTGCTCGTGGCCTACTGGCTAGGTGGATCCGTGATCCGTGGCCTTACCCAATGGCAAGTGTCTGCAAGGTGTTCTTGGCTCCAGGAAGAAGAGAAGGACTGGATATTGGCGAGCACTTGATATGTTCACCATGATGAACGACCCAGATATTTTGTTGACTTAGTGAGTAAACGGAAGGAAAGAAAACACCATGGTCATGTGTCATCCAGACAAAGTCATGTTTACTTCTTACTTTGGGGCACTTTAGTGTTTCCTGGTGAATTACCAACGCAAAGCCCTCCGCTTGGCTCCAAATGTCCCCTGTAGCAGGAAGGCCCTGTTCATCCTCACAGCCAGGTCCAGAGCGTCAGAGAGCCGGACCTTCCCGGGTGCAGGAGCCCCGCCGGGGCGCAGAGACTTTCAGGAAACGAGCAGGTAGGTGTGAACTGCTGCCCACTTTAAGTTTAAAAAATATGAAAATAAATGTAGCCAGTGTGAATTTGATCCACGGCACTGGGGTTTGAGAAATACTGTATCTACTTTTCTAAATCAAATCTGCCCCAGCCCCCAGCCCCTTCATCCCTGGACACATCTTGGCCTTCATCCCCACGGAGATGGATGGGGAAGGGCTGCAGAAGGACAGACTGCCTGGTGCTCTGCCTTTCCTCCTTGGTCAGGACTGGGAGTTCATTTGGGAATAAGAAAACCCTCAGGCTACGCCCAGAATGGAGAGTCTAATGTCGCTCAAAAAACTGTAACACGTGTTGCCCAGCGCCCAGCGCCTGTGAGACGAATCCCTCTCTTTACAGCGACCATGGCCCCTGCCCTGCTTTCCTGCGCCTCCCCAGCCCTGAGCCCTGTCTGAAACCCCAGCAGTGTGGAGCAGACTGGCTCTCGGGCTGCTCTCGGGTGTTCCTCTTTCTGCCGACATGCAGAGCATCTGCCATCAGCCGCAGTGCAGCCAGGGGCTCTGTGAGTTACCTCATCTCGTCCACGTTCGCGTGGCCAAAGCCCAGTGCAGACAAAACACCAATAAATGCCCGGGTCTGGGCCACGAGGCTGGAGCGTGGGGAAGCAGGCTTGTTCTGTGGCCCAAAACCGGTGTCTTTTTTTTTTTTTTTTTGGCAAAAGAGAAAACGAAATAAATTTAAAAACAATGTACAGTCCACACTTGATGGCCCTAGAATATGTACGGCCTTCAGCTGCTTCCAAAAAATTATTCATGATCTTTTTGAGCACTAGCTAGACGCTGACACTATGTCTCCTCAAGCTGACTTGGCCCCGACCTGGGGCCCTGCCTGGAGCCCGCTGGCCTGCGGCTGTGCGGGTTTTCATACCTGAGCCAGGTAAATCTCCTGCAGATGAATCCTCGCTCGGCCCCACAGACGGACTCAGACGGTGCAGCCTCGCTAGGGCTTGCTGGTGGGCCCTGCGGCCGGGCTGTGTTTGTCCTGGGAAGAGTCCAGCATGGGTCACCCTTGCGAAACCTGGGTCGTGTGTGACTTCGCTCCATGGAAAGAGCCATCTTGCATTTCTTCCGGCTGACAATCAAGGGACAACTGCCCTTCACCTTAGCCCCACCCCTCCCAGCACTGCCGAGTGGCACTGTTACCCTTACGTGGTCCTGAAAATTACTTTAGTGGGAAAGTCAGAGACCACCGCCCGCCTGTTGTGGCCGTTGTCCGTCCCCCTTTCTCCCTGGGCCAGGTTTTATCTTCTCTTGGTGGCCCACATGAGGCCGAGGCAACTTAGCGAGACCACGTCTCAAAAAAAAGGGACTGGAGATGTAACTCAGCATTCCCTTCAGTCCCCAGTGTGGGTGGGGAGACTTCCAGAGACTCTGCGACAGACTTTCTTCACACAAATCTCCATCACTAGAAGAGATAACCTCAAAAATCACTCTTTCCAAAGGGCAGGACAGGGAGAGAGGCCGAATGCTGCCCGTGCCCCTACCCTCTAACCCACATCTCAGTGTCCCTGAAAAGGCTCTGTGGACCCAACAGGGCTCCACCAAACCATTTGAAAGCCACCAGGGTGGGTGTAAGGAAATAACAATGACCGACATTCTGCTGCTTACCTCATCCTTACTGCAGCAACAGCAACAGCAACACAAAACCAAAATGGCAGCAGAATTACGCAAGAATGAAGGCAAGGAAGAGGCAGTGTCTTTGCGGGAGCTTTCTCTTTCTCTCCTGCAGTTGAAAGCACCATCTGTTGATGACTTGGGTGCCTCAACTCCCCGTGCTTTCCCTGCTCAGCCAAGTGGATTTGTTGGAGTCCTCAGGGTGCCCACCCTCCCAAGCCACTCCCACACCCATCTGAGCAGGGTCCCAGTGCTCCACGTTCTCACAAAGACAGCGCTCTGAAATGTGTTAGCAAGGTGTCCACCTCTTCTGCAGAGGCACTACCCTTCCACAGCGGGAGTCGCTGATGGGGTGGGATGGAGCTGGGGTAAGGGGGTGATACCGATGATGGAGATTCCGGGGGCATCGTAGTTCTTGTCAAGTACCAGTCTCACTGGGCAATGGCCATGTCCACGTAGTGCATAGTAGATGATGAATAAGCATTTCTGGAATGAATGAAGCCTTGGTGGGTGAAAATAGGCCATGGAAGGGCATGTCTCAATTCTAGACAGTTCGTGAATTCTGGCCACTGGCTATTGATACAGTGCGCATGGTCCTGCTGCAGAGTGATCCAGGGACAGGACGCCGGACGGGGCTTTGATTCTAATGGCCCTCAGTGTCCTTTGCACTCTATGACCTCTCCATATTCTCCACCCCAAAACTGACACAGAGGTCTTAGAATCTTGAGAGAAGGAAGATGGCCCACTTTGGTTATGGCAAGTTCCCAGGCAAAGTGACTTTGTCTCGGGAAAGTTGTCTTCCTCCTGCCCAATGAGCCTGGCGAGGAGCAGTCTAGGGAAATCTCTGCTTGTTAATGGCGTGGAGACTGAATGGACAGAGATGTGTGTGTCCTGGGAGGCCCAGCCTAGAATGCTTCACTTGCAGGCACCGATTACAGGTAGCCCCCTGTTGGGTGGCCTAGTTTCCTCAGTGGGTCAGTGCCGTACAGATTGCTTTGCTAGGCTCAGGTGAGTTTCCAGTTTCTGGGTTGGGGAGGGAAGCTGGGCATTTCAGCTTGACTTTTCCTGGCTGGAGAAGTACAGCTAAGTTTTTGGATATTGCATGAATCAAATTCACACTTGGTCAAAAGACAGGAGGTGTATTTTCTGAGCTCCACGAAGGCACTTGTCTTCTTCATATATGATGGTTGGTGCTATCTGTTTCATGCCCTGAGCCTGTGGTGGAATTGAGCTCTAGCTCTCTGGTGGCCTCACAGACAACTGAGTCCTGAGGGGACCTCTAAGCCATCTCTGTCTACCCTTCTCCACTAGAGGCATGCTTAGTGTGATCTTTGGCAGATGGTCATCCTCTGCTAGGATGCAATTGGAGCCAATGTCGTTTGAGGTGGCCAAGGGCACTCTGAGCCTGGAAGTATCTTGTGATGTTAGAAGCTCTACAGACACGGCAGTAGAACTCCTGATAACCTCTAAAGTCCTGGGTGCTTGCTACCTTGTCAAACTACAAAACCTGTGTGGCCCCACTGACCCAGACAAACTTTTCTGGATCCACAGACAGCAGGGCCCTACCCAACCCTTTCCTTGGCCACATCTAGGACCTCATGATGCTATGGCTCAGGATTCCTTTTCCCTCATAGAGTGAGGCCAACCCAGCTCCCAAAGGAGGAGGGTCTCACACTAGTCCTGTCATTCTGATGGCTCAGCACAGAGGGGAAGAAGCAGGGGAAGTAAGCTTGGGACTCTAATTGGTGCTGTGTCTCCTGCGGTTGCTGGAGTGTAGGGTTCTGTGGGAGCCACAGCTCTCCAAGGGCAAGCTCTGGTCTTCTGGAGCAGCCCTCCAGTTCAGAGCAGGACACCCAAGCACCATGCAGCTAGTGGACTGAGGAATACCTGTGACTGTGTGTCGAATGATGGAGGAAGGTGGGCATGAGAAGAGCAGAGCCAGCACTTGTTAAGCTCCTGCTGTATACTAGACTCTTTTCTGCAGTATTTCACATATTCTTACTTAACCCTATGGGCTGTGGTATTGTTACTTTACTTGTAAAGATTCCAGTCCTAGAGAAGTTGGTGTGAACACTCAGCCACATGGAAGTTTGGGTGGAACTCAGGACTGCGTGTGTCCAGAGCCTTTCCCGCTTGCCATACTTGCCTGGTTTCTTGCGCCAGCTTGCGCTGCCCTGGACTGGCCTGCTTCCTCCAGTCCAGACCTCCACTTCCCATTTGGAAAATGATTTATCAGATGCCACCTCCTCCAGAGCATCTTCTGTGAATCTCATCCTGGGGGGTTCTTGAACGGGAATTTGTCCCCACCCCCTGCTTTAACCTCCTAGACTTCTTCCTGGACCTCAGCAGCCAACTCCAGTGGGAGCTGTCTGAGCTCTCGGAGAACATTTCTTCCTCATCGTGTGCCTGAGGGCTCTCGGTGTCCGTGGCGCATGTTGGATGGTGCAGACACATGGCTGGGGGCACGGGTGCCCGCTGCGAACCCCATGCAGTGCAGCTGTTGGGGCCCAGGCCTCTCTTGGAGGTGGCTGTGCTGTGGGGGGCAGATGTGCTTTCTTTTGCTCTGCACCTGACTGGAGAACAAGAAGAGGGACAGTAACTTGGCATAACTAAAATGACTTTCCACACTGTGGACTTCTGGGAGTGTGCATGTGGAGCAAGTGTTCACACTCAGGTTCAAAGTCTGTGCCTCTTCCTCTGTGTGTGTGTGTGTGTATGTGTGTGCATGTGCAAGTGACACCTTTGGGGAGATATTCACACTGCCATCCACACCTGCCCACACACCTGCATGTATGTCACTCTCAGCCCAGTGCTGAGGCTTCCATTTGGACTTTAATCCCAAGTGTCATGTGTCACCCTACCTGTGTCACCCATGATCCTCTGCAGAACTGGGACATGGGGCCCAGCAGGAGCAACTTCCTGAGGGAACTGTACAGTACCCCCTCTCCAAGGCTTCTCTTTTGGTCCCTGGCCAACTGAGTCCAGAGAGGAAGGGGCCATCCAAGTCACCTGAATGGATACCAGCCTGGTGATGAGGGCTCAGGAAATGAAGACCATGTGGTGGGCTTCCCCTTGGGATACTCCCTGTTTAAGAAATTGGATGGTGGGAGGCATGTTTGGCAATCAGCCCTGCAGTTTCTCTTACATCTCTTTTGTCTTTGCTTTTCAGTCCCCGAATGAAAAGGAGAATATGGTTTATTTCTAAAATAGAAACATCCTGGACTCCCCTTGTCTTAGGGGCAAGAACGTCTCTTCCCAGCCTGCAAGTCTATCTGGGAGCAGAGGCGGCCCTGGAGGGAAGAAGTTGTTGGAGGATTGGGATGGGGACAGAGGAGAGGGTCGTGTCCAGTGCTGCTAGTGGCCAGGTGATGCTGGGAATCCCATGTCGGTGTGTGATGGTCGTGCTGAGACCGAGCAGCTGCTCAGACAGGCTGAAGTAGTGGCTTGGGCTTTGCGATGAGGGAGTCAGCGTCTCCATCTGGGGCTCTTCCAGCTTGGGGTTTTTTTCCTACTGAAGGGTCTGAGAGGTGAATGTTGGATGAGGTCTTGGCCTTAAGAAGAAAAGTCTTAGAGAAAGATGTAAGAGGAAAGCTCTTAGACGATACATGGGCAAGGGGATTCTGGGGAT
Organism: Dasyprocta punctata; assembly: GCA_004363535.1. Lineage (NCBI taxonomy): Eukaryota > Metazoa > Chordata > Mammalia > Rodentia > Dasyproctidae > Dasyprocta > Dasyprocta punctata. The sequence goes on from RJWM01002646.1 coordinate 82,352, forward strand.
GATGATGATGATGATGGGAGAAAGAGAGATTCTCAAGGACCGTGGCACGGGCTTCTCAAGCTGTGCGATACCTGTGGGACCTTGGCCCTCCAGGAGCTAGCTGGTGTGCGGGTGAGCCAGGGAGTATGCGGGTCAAACCCCAGACACAAAGGCCACATCTTAGCTCCATAGTGTGGTAGTTTCCTTGGGGCGAAGGCTGTGGTGGTTGTGGACCCTGGTAACTCATGTCATGGTGAGCTTGGAGCTTGGTGTTCATGTTGGGAGGCTTTTGGGGTGACAAACGATATCTGTGTTTCCACTGTCCAGGAATGCACTCAGCATGAACTTGTAACCATTCCTGGCTCCTCCTAAGTTGTGCCCAGCTCCCCAGCAAAGGAAGTGGTGAAAGGGGAAGCACTCTAGACCACCAGGCATGAGTTTGTGCTATGCAACTTGCTTACCCAGTGGCCACTGGTGCATTTCTTCCCTTCCCGGGTTGTGGTGATGCTGGCGTTCCTTGCCCTGTCTGCCTCTGGAAGGCTGCGTGCTTTTTCTGCAGACTTCTCCTTGGCCTGCTCCTCTAATAATAGTTTGCTGTTCCTTAGTGGGTAACTTCTCCTCCATGTTAATTGAGGGGTCTGGTAGAGGCTGCCAACTACACTCCTTCTCCTCCCACCCTTATCCATGATCACGATGAGATCAATCTGTTTATTCCACTTCTCTGGCAACCGTCATTTTGCGGGAGGATTAGGATTGTTTCTGGCCTTACGGAAGACACTCAAGGCCTGCACTAACAGTGTTAATGAGCTCCACGAAGAAACAACTGTGGTAGACTTGGAGCTGAGTCCATGTGCAGTAATAGAAGCTACCATGGTGCTGTTGTCAGTGTGACCAGGTGTCTACCCACGGGCTGTTGCTGAGGTCCGAGACCCTCAGCACTGGCGGGGGGTTCAGCACCTGCGCTCAGCGCAGTTCCCACAGGATTCATCATCATGAGGCCTGGAATGTCACACGGTGACTAAAACTCGGTTCTTACCTGAAAAATAATGACCACTGAAGAATGCCAAAAGTTGCCACTGGTGACAGACATGTAGAGAAACTGAAGTAGATTAAGAAAATGAGGGTTCCTAGAGTTTTGAACAAATTAAAAGATAGAATGTGGAAGTCAGCGGAGACTTACACCAGTGGTGTAAATGAATCTTCCGTGTGTTCTCTACAAAACCAAGAGCATTTTCCGAAACCACTTCAGCAGCTTTTCTAACTGGCTCCGGACGGCTCGCCAAGAGCAAGAAAAGTCAGGGAAGTCGGAAATGCATTTCCTGTGTTTCCGGAGAAGGCTGGGGTCCTTCCCTCGGGAGGACCACCGACGTCTGGGCAACCTCTCCGTGAGGCCTGGGGGCCCACTCCTCCCCGCGTCTCACCGCAGGAGCAGGGGTGCCGAGGACCTCAGCTCCCCACACAGAGCGCTCATCCCCGGCCCTGCGTCCTCTGGGGACGTCGGCTCAGGACGAGGAAGCAGCCGGCCTCAGTGGGTCGGCAGTGACCTCGGGACTCGCGCCGGGAGATACCCGGGAAGAGCAGCAGCTTGCTGAGGAGCAGAACGTCAGCCGAGGGCCCCCGGTGCCTGCACCGTGACTTCCGGCAGCGTCTGAGAGTGAAGAAAACCCGGAACCACGAGGCCCGAGTGCGATCCTCGCGGCATCCGCGGGCCTGAATTCAGCTCTGCCGGGACCGCGACCGGCTCTCGGAATTTCAGTTTATTTATTACAGTAAGTTCTGTGTGCAGTCTCTTCCTTCTCTTCCCTCTTCTTGTTCTCGTCTTCCTTTCGCTTCCTTGAAGGCCCTCCTTTATGTCCTCGTCCGTGAGTTACTAGAGCTGCTTGATCGTGGTGTCAGAAGAGTGGGCTTTGCCTCTCGTCCTGGACCAGAGACTCTGGGAGGGAGGTTGGGAAAGACCTGCAGAACTTTGCCAACCCTGAGGTGCAGTGTGCGCTCCAGTGGCTCCAGGCAGGGAGAGCTTAAACCCTGCTTTGTGCGCTTCTCTACCTGAAATCAAGCCCTCGCTCCTTTCTCTCTGCTCTACTCATACCAGTCTTCCCTAGTAACTCTTCTTTCCGAGACTCACTGGCACCCGAAGTCTCCTCTTGGGGCTGTTTTGGAGCAGCTGAGTCGAGTCACTAAGCTGTCCCTACCTCTGGGGACAAGGGGCATGGTTCCCAGGTGTGGTCTGTGATGGTCCGCAGCTTCCGTGGACAGTGCTAACTTTTCTCTGTTGTCCCGCCATGCTCTGGCTTGGCCTAGGGAGGTCACGGCTCGGTGCTTGTCCAGAGATGCTAGCCGGAGCCAGGCCGTGTAGGGCCCCGGAGCTGTGCTTCCTCTGCCTCTGTGACTGCTCACTCCACCTTCTCTTTGGGCGATCCAGCATCTGTGGCCACCGTAAGACCCACCTAGCTCCTGTGACTAAATTTGTGTTTCTTTCTGTGCATCCAATCGGCTGAGGGAGTCTCCCAGACACTGTGGGAGGGGCTTTATGATCCTGAACCTTCAAGGCTGGCAAGACGGTTTCATTTTCTGGAGTAGTCTATGCTTTTTATTTCGTCCCAGCACCAAGCCACGTGGACTCCAGTTAGGGTCAGCGGCTGTAGTCCTGCCAGATTCCTGTGATAGCAGGGCTTTAGTGCTTTTGAAGTCAGAACTCGTAATGGCCCATCCCCTTGCTGGGCTCCTGGAGTAGTGCTCATGAGCTTGCTGGTAAAAGGCGAGACTCTTTGCACAGATTTGCCTCTTGTATTGATTCGATCAAAACTTTTCCAAGGGTTTTTTTGAAAGCATATTCTTTGAGTCTCAGTTTCCTCTTTATGGACATTCTAGTCCTGACTGAGAAAAGACTGCTGAAAGTGAAGGATCATCTTAGAGTAGAACCTGGGCATTCATAGGTGAGCAGAGTAGACTCAGGGAAAGGGGTTCCCAGCCAGCAGTGGGTTGGGCAGCTTGGCATGAGTCTTGTCTAGTCTGGTATGGGAAGTCAGCAATGCAGAGACATGGGCTGAGAGTTCTGAAGCCATGTAGTTAATGCTGATAGAAGCACCAAACCCAAACTCAGGGGGCTCTGGGGAGACTTCCTGGAGGAAATGGTGATCTCATGAAGTGACCTAAGTTAACTGGAGCTTGGAAGGAGCTGCTGGTAGTTGCGAAGTGAGGTACATTACTAAGAGAAGAGGATGACAGCAGAGAAGGATCAGGTCGTACTGGGCCTTGTAAAAGTCATAGCAAGAATGTTTTGGGCTTTATTCCAAGACCCATATAAAGACTTCTAGGTATTCCTAGAGCTAGGTCTATGTCCAGGTACAGCTCAGCTCAGGCCCTCAGATGCTGTGGTCATCAACCCTTGGCCCTCCTTGATTCTGATTCTGTCTGGTCTGTTTTTTAGGAAATGCTGCAGACTGTTCTGGCTGCAGCACAGGGCGTGGCCTAGAGGGGCATGGCCGGGTGGAAGGCTGTCACCGAGATGGAGCTGTGTGATCACAGCATGAGCTGGGGTGAGAATGGTGTGGGTGGATGGAAGGGGACAGACGTCACAAGTTCAGAGGGAGCATGCATGAAGGCAGTTTTAGTGCTTTTATTGGATTGGTGGGATGAGGCAGGAGAATGACCCAAGGGAATGCTGGGATTCTGAGTGGGACAACTAGGAACATGGAGGTAAAAATAACAAGATATGAATCAGCATATGCTGCATGCTGGGGACAGGGGCGTGGTGGGTATCTGGACTTAGCAGGTGGGTTACTTGAGCAGAGTGTTTGAGAAGCTGAGCATTTTTTTCTAGAGATACATCTTGACTGAAGATACTGCTGTGGTTTGGGTGTGTCCTGTGGAATTCATGTATTGGAAATTTAACCTTCAAAATCATATGCTTAGTGGCATTTGGAGGCAGGGACTTTGAAGGTAACTGGGATTAGAAGAAGTAGTGAGCATGGGACTCCATTATGACCTTAGTGGTTTTATAAGAGGAACAGACCTGTACTATAGCAAGTTTGCTCTGTCTCATCATTTAATGTCCTCCACCCTGCTCTGACCCTGCAAGATGGCTCTTAGCAGTGCAATGGTCCTGAACTGTGAGCTAAACAGGCTGCTATTTTTTTTTTATAAATTATGCAGTCTGTGGTATCAATTACAGTAAGAAAAAAAATAAATGGACCGTAATAGGTAGACACTGATTTGAGATATATTAGCATATACATTAACTTCAGCCACGAAGTGGGTAGCATGGGTCAGACGGGGGTTGTGAGAGCAAAGTTTTAAGACAGGAGAGGACAATTTTAAGAAACTCTCAACTTCTTAGGACTCCCTCACTTAGGTGCTGGGTTAAGGATGACGAGGTCACCATGGAGGAGGAGAAGGAGCATTTCAACAGGTAGAAAAAAAAAAAAGGGAGGAGGATGATGTCATGGAACCCAAGGTTGCTGAGAGATTTAAGAATAAAAGATGGCCAATTGTGCTGGCTGGGGACGGGGCCTCGGACGTCCTTCTGAGTGTGTTTCCTTCAGAGATTGGGAAGAATATTACCAAGAGAGTGGGGCGGGGAAAAGTTGAGTGGGCTGAGCTTTGCCTCCTCTTCATTATTCCCTTTGTCTTCCACCTGTTGCCGCCCCTTCCTTGAAAACATTCTTACCCATTGCAAAAGGCTGCTTAGAGATGGAAGCGAACAGTTGAATACAAGGTCTGGCGTGCAGTAATAGGAGTGATGGTTAGGGTGGAGAGAAGGCGAAGGTCATCTTTGAGTGTCCCTGGGCTGTTCCAGCAGGGGTCGAGTTCACTGAGGGGCTTTGGTGGTGGGCATAGTTGTTAGCCGGACACTGCAGTGTTTGATGAATGAAGAGAATGGCTATGAGGTTGGTAGACACCAGTGACAGGGAATGGTGGTTGCTGGTGTTGTTTGAAGGTATGAGCCCTCAAAGAGCTGGGATTTAGGGTGAATGAGTATAGGTCCAGAAGAGCAGAGGAGGTTCAGGGGGACACCGATCCCTCTTGAACTTCCCCAGCTTCCTCTTCAGGCGGTGGCAGGTGAGCACTACTCTCGGGGGTGGAGAACCATGTGCCCATGACTGTTCCAGATGATCATGGCCTTGGAACAAGATACGCTTCTTGGATAGCAAGTCCAGCCAAATGCGGTCAGTCCTTTGAACCTCTGCCATGGATATCCTGTTCCCAGCACCTGCCTGACATCCTCTCTGTGCTCGTGCCAATGGCCAGGCCCCTAGGAGTCTCTGCACAATGTTACTGCATGTTGGATATCCCTGAAGAAAGAGGGAACACATAATCATGATTTAAAAATAAATAGCAGAAGACAAAGTATTTTGGTTCTTGGCTCTACCCACTGCTGCTGAAGTCATCTCTTCAGGCTCTGGCCACGGTGTACTTGGAGGGCTTTGAGGTTTGGCAGTCACTGGGCTTTGTCCATAGAGGGCTGGATCTGTTCACAGATGACAGACCCTGTCCACCACAGTTGGGCTCTGCTGGAGAAAGACCCAGAGCTGGAAGAGCCCTGCCTGGGCCCTCTCCTGGCTTGTCTGTCTGCATGTGTCTTTCTGTCCTTCTGTCTTTCTAGACTTCCTGTCAGAACAACTCCACCACCAGCTGGAGAGACATTTTAACTGATCACCCATCCAACACAGAACCGACTTTGCCGCCTGTCACTCTCTTAAGGAGGATTCAGACAGATGCAGGGGGCAGAGGCCCGGGTTCCCATGCCGACAGTCGACCTTCGGACACGTGGAGCCTGGGAGGAGATGAGCGCACAAACGGCTTCCAAAGCCTCAGCGAGACCTCTGGAGTCAAAGGGAAAAGTCTGAGAAGGAGAAAAGCAGAGACCAGAGACCCTGGGGGGCCAGAAGACATTCAGTGGCCTCTGATTCTCCTCAGAGCTTACAGCCCTGATTCTGGAGTGAAGGGTGCGTGACATGTAGGCTGTGTCGGAGAACATGGATCTGGGTTAGCCTCAGTATTTAATCACTTAATCAGAAGAGAACCAGGGCTGGGAGTTTGGCTCAGTGGCTAAAGCGCCTGTCTAGCAGACACGAGGTTGTGAGTTCAATCCCTAGTGCCACAAAATAAAACAAAACAAAAAACTTCCACAGGTTCCTAATATGCGGATTTTGTTAACAAAGTTAAGAAGCACTTGTCTTGTGAAAATTCTATTAATATTTAAATCCAAATAACAAACTGGGAAGAATGTTTGCAACATTAGTGGCAGTGTTAATAAACCCAAAATACACAAGACCTTTATAAAAGAAAAGGAAAGCCACTCTGATAGACTAATAGACAGGTGAATAACTTACAGAAAAGAAACAGTGCGATCAACAACGTGTAAAAACGTTCACCATTGCTAATGGTAATGCATGCTAACTGTGGGTGAAGCGTTAGCTGCGTGTGGTGCTGCGTGCCTGCAGCTCAACAGACAGACGCGGGAGGATTAAAAGTGTGAGTCCAGCCTGGACAACTGAGACCCTGTATCAAGTGAGAAGTAAAAAGGCCCGGGATATAGTCTTGTGCTAGAGCTCTTGCCTAGCATTTCTGAGGCCTTGGGTTCAGTCTTCACACACAGACGCACACACAGACACAGACACACACACACAGACACACAGACACACACACACACACACACGCGTGCGCGGTCGTGTTTTACCTGATGTTGAAGGTAAGCACCTTGGGTTAAAGGAAACCGACAGTACTAGTTATGGTCTTGAGAAATACTTTGTTAATAGGAGCATAAATTAATGGAAGTGATAACAAGTATCAGAAATGTAAAATGCCCATATTCAGTGGGGGAGGGGGTCAGGTCTAGCCCCGCAGCCAGCTGAAAGCATTTCTAGGAAGAGAGGCATGTATGAAGCGTGTTCTCAGGACCCGGGGGGACCCAGAGGTCACGAGCCTGACCCGGGTGGGCGTGGTCAGAGATCTCCGGCCCTCGGCTCGGTTCACCTATGGTCAGGACAAGTGTCGCGTGTGGCTCTTGTGTCTTAGCCCAGTGACTGGACGTTCGAGTGTCTGAAAGGACCTCAGTGTCAATTGCCGGGGAGTCTCCTACCCTGCACACACCCTGTTTTAGGGGCACTGAGCACACGGGGCTCAGTGTAGAGTCCCGGAAACCAACAGCTCAGCTTCCAAAGCCGCCTGGCTCCTGACCAAGTGTGGGGCCTTGGCTGGG